>WTSP01010766.1:104990-137032 GCA_025331215.1 Actenoides lindsayi | reverse complement strand
CGAAGGCAGAGGTTTGCTTACGGAATGTGTTGGGTTCGTGCTGTTTTTTTTTCCTCCCCCCCCCCCCCCCAGCCCTTAGCTGGTTCTCTTTTGCATTTCCTAAGTATCCGTAGTGATTTCACAGTAAGGTGACAATCTAGAAGGCAAGAGAATAACATTATCCTCAGGCACAAATGCAGCAAATCAGACTAGAAAACTCACAAGAACTGATGTTCCTGTCCTGTAACTGCTGCTTGTGATAGTGACTAAGCTGTGAATAATTTAGAAAAATACAGATCTTTCTTGAGGTATTTGCATGTCTAGTCCTTATTGATTAATTAATAAAAGCACAGTGTTTTAAGCCTCAGAAAGGCTTAGGGTTTGGTTCTGCTCAGAGGACGGGCACGGTGTCAAGTCCATTAGTTCTGACTTGATTCATCCTGCCCTAATTAATAGACTTCACTCATAGACCACAGAATCTGGAATAACCATTGTAGTTTATGAGCTAATTAAATAGTATCCAGTGCACCACGTGCTTAGTTCTTCAACCCTTAATTTACATAGGTAGGAAGGGGAAAAATATTGCCGTGATTTCACCTAACATATAGGTCTCAGATGTCATAGAGATGAATCTTTCCCTGCCCAAATCCAGCTCTTTTGTTTTGTGTTTGTTTTGCAGCGTGAAGGAGGGCTGGATAAAATGACAGCGCTAGTTTGAGGTATCTCTCAGGGAGTGGTTTTTGTGTGAGGGGCTCCCCAGCAGGCACCGGTGAGGTGGGCAGTAGGGTGTTAGGGGTCTTCTGCTTTATCCCAGCGTGAGTCACGGCTCTTCTGCTTAGTGGCATCTCCTCAGTTTGTGGCTGTCGAGACTGGGAACACAAATTATTTCCCAGACAAGCAGAACGGTCTGTGAGTGCTCCCGAGTGAGGTACCCTCTTGCAAAACACCCTTCAGTGCAGCACTGTCGAGGATCTCGGCAAAGGCAGCGGGCAGCTGAAGCCAAATAATACGTTTACAGGCGAGTAATGGTCTTTGGGTTTTGTGATGTAAAAGAGAGAATAATGCAACTCTACTCTTCCTGCAAGAGAAACAGAAAATCAAAGGCAGAGCGGCGTAACATATTGTACAGAAATTATCTATGGCATCAGTACAAGGTGCAAGGAAGCTGGCAGAAAGGGGGCTTCTGTGGATACCGTGGATATCATGACCCTGAAAACACTTAAGGGGTAAGGGATTAATTCTTGCAAAAAGGCTGAGGCGCTGAAAAACGTGCGGAACAATCCATCCTTGATTCAGCTGCTCCTGTCAGCAAGGGAAGGGTGCTCCTGCCAGGACTCCTTTCACTCAGAGAATCAAGATTTATTCATGGAATATTTTACTTCAAACCAAATATATAGCTTTCTAGGCTCTTCTTTTGTAAAGATGTATATGCATCCTGCCAAAGGTAATGTGCAATCTATACCAGATAGACATTTTGTTTATTTCTGAATTTTAGCACATGTATAAATTAATCTGTCTTTATCCCTATTTCTCAAGAGACGTAAGTAGCTGTCCATATACCAGCATTTATCTTTCTGGTTAGTGCTACTGTGTGGATAATACATCACCAGAGCAGCGGTGCTAGTTATGATGTATGACACCAACATATCATAAAAGCATTGCCACTACTGTGATGTATTATTCAAAACATGGAATTAAACAGAAAGATCAATATAATACAGGCTCTTAATTTTTTAAGGTGAGTTAGAAGGTTTTAGCTAAAAGAATATAGACTCCAGAGGCTTTACACATAAGCTCAGTACATAAAGGAAACAAATGAGAACAACTGTTATTTCATATATGACCCAGTTTGTACCAAAAAAATATTCATTCTGTGGCCAGTGAAACTTCTCAGGTCTTGTTGCCTCCATGTTTCAAGTCCTCTCTGTCCTCAGCTGCAGTGCATCCAGCTTCCTATCGCATTCCTTTAGAACATCTTCCACAAAATACTGTCTTCACTGTCTCCACATTAGCTAGTTCCCTGAGCTACCTCTCGCATCCCTGGACCACTACCTGGTAGCTCCTGCTGAGCAGAGCAGATAATGGGGCATTTATTTTTTCTGCTTTTTTTGCACAGTTAGGGCACTTACTTGAGTCTGTCTTCTCTACGTGGCTGCTGATTACCACTAAAATTTATTTCCTGTTGAAGAACCACCTCTTTGTGAAATGTAGTTGGAATCACCATGTATTTTCAAAAGTTAATGGGGAGATGATGAGGTAGGTGATTAAAAAAAAAAAAAAAGCCTAGACATCCATCTTATTTTCTTTTTGGCTGACCTAAGTCTGTTTATTAAGAACACTATTATTTTCATTAATGCTTAACTATTTTCATGGACGTACACAGGTAAGAGTTGTACTGAGGATCATTCATTTGCTTTTTGAACAGTGCTAATCTAACGTGCTCGAGAATCACAGCAGAATCTCAATGCGAAATGTTTTGGGGTTTGTTTTTCCAATTGTATTTCAGTTTGGCAAATCCTTCCAAAGTGCTTAGACGGTTTTTTCCTCCTTCTGCTCAGAAAGGTGAAATGGCAAAAGAGGCCGCCAGGTCTTCAAGGAGAAACTCTAGATGCTGCAAAACGCGATTAAAACTTGGCAGTTGGCACGTTTGGGCTTCTTCATATCTCATGTAAAGAAAAACAATCCCAGAGTGAGCGACAAAAACTTTCTTAGGTTCAGAAAGCCCTGCTCCTAAACATCTTAGCAGAAGAAAAACTGAGCGTTAGTGTCACTTCCCTGCTCTTTGCAGGCTCATCTTATTGCACAACTGCAAGCAGTCTTTACATGGCTCTATTTTCTTACCTTTGTGGAGCAGCCATCTCACTTTTCTCTGCTGGAATATTCCTTTGATTAATCTCTTTAGCCATTTTTTTCCTGCTCTCTAACCAAAACTTTATAGTTTTAAGATAGTAAATTTATTAACCTTTCTTAGGTAACGTATAAAATCCTTTTCCTGCCTTGATATTATTTCTTTCAATCCTTGAAGATACTTATACGGTTTTATATCCCCCCCTAATCTCTTTTTCTCTAAGCTGTATAAATTAAGTTCCCTTGCTTGCTCTTCCTCTGTCATATCCTCTAATCCTTGAATCATTTCAGTTGTCCAAACTACCACGAACCCAGCATATGTTTTCAGGAGCTCAGAACGTAAAAAGAAATTAAGAGGCCCCGGTCTGCCACAGCATGCTTCAGTGAGCATACCTCTTGTGGGCAGCCTTAGCCAAAGAGAATTGCAATTCTTCTTGCACAGCGTGGGCAGTTCTATTTATTATATATTTTCATCGGGTTTTGGTACTATTCACAAAGTGCCGGACGCTGGTTATGCGTCGGATGCTGCGTTTCCCAGCCCACACATCTGAAAATGGAAAGTTTTCCTTCTGTGCGATAGCCCCCTAGAAGAGACCCCTGCAAAGAGAGCCACACACTAAAACCTCTGTGCTACTTCAGTTTCTTTAGAATCGGTGCTTATGGCATATAATGTTATGTGATAAATACAGTTCAGATTTTTAGCTTATTTTGTCCTAGGAATAATCAATAAGGGCATTTCTTAGACGGTGAGAGGAAGGAAATGGTTCAGGTTGTGCAACATCCAAAACCGCTGCGGTATCTGGAGGTTGTGGCAATTTGCATCTCTTATCCCCAGATAATGCACTGGCAAGTTCATTGAGGTCATTCAGATATAGATATAGATAATTTTATCTAAGTCAGAGCAGGATTATAACATCAGTCCCATAGCCAGTGATTTATAGTAACTGTCTTCTCTCCGAGGCGAGGTACTAAATCTGCCAAAACCACTTTTGTCTGTCTTCAGGTTTGACTCGAAACAAATCCATACATGTGGTCAAAGTACTAGAGATGCCAAAGAGAAATATGTTTGTAGATAGGCAGCTGAAGATGCACATCTCTCTCCCAGCTGCCTCTTTTGTCTTAGTGTTTTCATTCAAAGTAAGTTAGCACGATGGGCCGAATGACATCTTTGGTTACATTCATTCCCTGTGATGTCACAGGTATTCAGTGTATGTAAGATGTAGAATTTCTCCAAGAAATGGCTATAAAAAAAATGTGCTAATTTGGACAGAGAACAGAATCCTGTATTGCTGTAGCATAAAAGAGAGTGACTTAATATAGGGAAAAGTAACATGTTAGGGCTGATTATGCTGTTGAATACATGTAAAGGTGAATACAAATATAAATGACCGGTGTGAATGATTGATACTTTCTTTTCTAGGTTTTCTATGTATATAAGAAAGAACATATACTCTTGTATGCTTGTGTCCTCAACAGTACCACCAGCTCTAAAACAAGCTAGTCTTTGGAACCCTTTTGAAAAAGGTCTTGTGCCAACATACGACAGAATGTGGTCCCTTCTTAAAAAAACATGTCATTTATCTCGACATTAATCTGTGACTTTGTTTAGTGTATTAGCAAGAAGTTAAGAATAATGGGAGAGTCTATTACGATAGTCAAGAAACATTAACTTTTTGGTGTGTAATGCAAAGTTTCTCTTTAACATTACCTACCTGTCCCTCTACCTTATCTTAGTCCCCATCATTCCCTTTTTCTAGACTTAGGAAGAGCCTATCTCTCACTCAGCTGTAATGCAGTGACCAACAGTTGCTTCAAATACAACTTTCCTTTTGAGATTCCATGTAGGTTTTAGTTTGATATAGATACTAGATACTAGTATGATATTTTACAGTGAAGAAGTCACTTATGGTAATGTCAGGAGCATTCCAAATCATAGCCTTTTAAGATAAATATGTATATATGATGTCTAGAAATATTGAATGTAGCGAAAGCTGCTTTTGCAATTATTGGAAGAAGTACATAAGAAGATAGGAAGAGAGATGAATGCAGTTCAACTGACAATCATAAGTAGAAAATATAATTTAACTTCTTTTTTTAGAACTGTGTTGAAGGTAAAAAGCTAGATGGGAGCCATTAGCTTTTAACGATTTGTAATGCTTTAAAGAGCTTCCATACAATGAGCAAAGAAAAGAGAAAAGCTGTTGGTCTGTAATTCAGAGAAGGACATTTCCATTTAGGCATAGAAAAAGGATTCTCGGAGGTGTTTATCGGTAAACTATTTATAACACAAATAGAGGTTTGCTCAAAGGAACAGAATCGTGTAGAAATTATGGAAGGTTCACAGTTAAACCCTGTGCTTTTCTTTCAGGAAAAAAATGCCAGTACATTGATGTGCAGAAGCACATTTTTAGAAAGGCCTCATGGGTTTCTTTTGAGAATTTTTTTTTTTCATTAGCACCTAGTGCTATCAAATTAAGCCCAACATAAAGTAAATTAACATAGTACGTACATTGTTACATTTCAAAAGAACAACCAATGTCCATGAATACATAAAGAGAAGTCTAAAAGTGGAATCAATACATCTCACTTCAGCCTATCTCAGAACAAAACTTAATATGGAATATTTTTTGATAAAGGGAGCATGAATGCTGGGGACTGATGCTAGGCTTTTTGAACACTATTCTTTTCTTTAAACTGTCTCCTTGCATCCAAATAATGTTTTTATCTAAGGTAACAAGACAAAAGGATGACAAGTGCGCATTTGGCTGCGGGTATTAGTGGTTATACACCCGTGCTATGGAGAGAATCCCTAAAGGAACTGCAGAAACCAGGCCAGCTCTGGTCATGTTTTCTTATTAACAATTAAAGAGAGTTGGAATCGCGTACAGCCCACGATACTTGCTAAGGTAGGTGCAGCAAGCAAACATGCATTTAGTTAATAATGACATTTTATTAGAGGGTAAAAGAAAAACGGGGTAAACAGTATGCAAAAAAAAGGTGACATAAATATTTAATTCCTGCAGTATAACTACTGTGCAGTCTTTGTCTTCACTGAGGCAAATGCTGGGACAGCTGGTGCTGCTCCTCGTGCGTACTAAGGCTCAGTCACAGCAAGACTCGAGGGTTTTATAGCCTATCCTGATGGGTAACAGAGCCCAACTTAAGGTGCCTTTGATTCTGTGACCTGAGGTGCTTTTTTCTTTTTTTCTTGCCTCCTCTGTTTGTCCATCTGCTGCTGTCTCTAGCTTAGTATTTGCTGGTGGTTTCTGTCTCTTCAGCTATTGCATGCAGTAATAGTTGACTCTTACAGGATGGATTCTGCAGTTCTTCTCACACTTCATAGGTAATTCTGAAACAGGTTTTTCACTTCACAGCGTGCTGTACACTTGTGAACAATGAATTGTATCCCTAAAAAGAAATAACTTTTGCATCTCAGTACTGAAAGCAGACTCTGAAAGGTAATTGGTCCAGAAACACACAATACACTGCTGTAACTCAGATTGTTCTCCACTTCCCCTCCTTTTCGGTGGAAATGATTTTTAAACATAATGGAAAGCCACACATGAGTAAACATTTCAGGTGCTCACATCAGGTCCGTTCACTTTCTCTCTGCTAGTTCTTTGTCTCACAGCCCTTTTCCCTCTGTAAATAGCACCCGTGCACATGACATTAAGCCCTAGATTGCTATGTAAAAGGTGAATCGTATTTCCACAGATGCCCTCATCTAGTATTTTGTTGTTCTGTCCGTTATTTAAAAGCTCAAGCCCCTTCAGGCTGCTTTGGAGAGTGTTTAAGTGCATGGTCCAAACATATGTGATTTTGGAGCAAGTAGATCAGGCTAAGATGCTTTTAAAAGTGCAAGGAAATGTTTGCTACGTTCAGCTGGTGCTTTTCTTAGACTTGGGTTGTCCGGTTTTGGGTATCAGGCAACCTGACCAGATGTGGATAACTGCTTCCCCAGATGTGGATAACTGCTTCCTAAGGGGATGATTTGGGTTCTGTAACATGCAATTTAGTTACTGCCTTTAGCATCACAGTTGCCCTTCACCTGGCTGGTTTTGGTGTCCCAGCAGGCTGACTATTGTGAACACCCCTCTTAGGTATCTGCTTGTCTATATTTAATATGTGTGATTTAAGGACCTTATTCTGCACTGTCATTTTTAGCACTGATCTGGCTCTCATTGCCTTCTGAGGTTAGGTATTTGTTATCAGACTGAGATTGCTGTCAGTGTCTTTTACGTTGAGGAGTCTAATTCAGATCTGGAAACCAGCGTAATGTGATGCCATACACCTTGAAGAAACCTATTGCATGACTTTGGGTGGAGTCCTGGAATTTGACAACTATATGGACTCGTTCCAAACAATTAAATGAATCCCTCTTCAGAGCATATGGTGTAGAGAACATGTCGTGTTTGAGAAATATGGTTGGCTTCTTAATCTTGATTTTTAATTTTGCGACAGAACAATAATTTGGCATGGCATGTAAACCTTCCCCCCCCACCACCACCCCGTTAAGTACAAATGTGTTTTCTTCAAAAAAATTCAGGAAAATCCAGTTCTCCGTCGCATAGTTCATAAATGCTGCTTTTTGTCTCAGTTCTTTCGAGCTACAGTTTGGAATTAATGTGACTGTTTTATTGCTTGTTGACACTGGAAGTTTGTGGTGGACATTAAGAATCCAAAGACTCAGCTATTCATGATTTATCCCTTGGTCTGTATGAAGGGTCTTACTGGTAGAATTCTTTCTAAAAAAGATGATGCTGGAGAGAATTGTTTGATACGCCAGAAATTTAGCAACCCATCCTACTCCCCTGCCTGAGTTGCATGCTGATGTTTAATAATCACAGTAGGGTGCAAGTTGGATGGTGGAGAGCACCGAGCTGCACAAAACCTGCAGTCTCACTCTGTTCAGGCTTCTGGAAACATCTTGAGTGAGTTCGTGGATCCCACCACACCAGGAGGGGTCGGCCTTTGGTTTCGGTGGGACATCCTTCCATGTGCTGAGCAGAGAGCAGTGGCAATATACCCAGTGACTAGTCAGACGCAGGAGGAGCTCTCCCTACCTCTTTGGGCTGTTTCTGACTCGCTGCCCCATTTCAGTCCAGTCCCAGAGCCAGTCTGGGTGAGGTGATGGGCAGAAGGCTCCTGCTCGCCCAGTGCAGAGTCCAGCCAGGCTGCCACAGCCTCACCAAGCCAGGGTTTTTCTCTAAAAGAACTAAGGGGATTAGGTTTTTTAAAGGGAAATTTTAAGAGGATTGCAGATTTAAGAGATGGCCAAAGGGGCACATTTATAGCTTTTTAATTAAAAGATATTTTGGCTCGAAGGCCAGAAGGATTAAGGAATCGGTAAAACCAAGTTAAATGTCAAATGCAGGGTTAAACCACAAATTAGGCGTATTTCTAATGGATCTTCAGCTTCCAACTTAGTTTTTGTTTTTTTTTTTTACTGAGATTAAACAATCTGAAAAGCTTATTAAGGTCATTTCCTATCAATCTTCCTCTTCCGCCGCTCCTCCCCTCCTGTCACATTTATGGCATTACAAATACATATAAATCCAGCACAAGAATTTGGAGGGCTGGCAGTATAAAAAGGAAGACCTTTGACAGACTATGTCATGCTCATATTTTTTAAGAAAAAGCTTATATTTTATGGAAGTAATAACTGAATCTACATTTTCTAAGTGTAGCTGTGTTTGAATATTTAAATGTTCCATTTTTTTTTCTTTATTCCTTTTATGCCCACTTATTTTAAATGACCCACAGCATACAAAAGTCAAAGGGAGAAGCAAAGTATCGATCAGATTATACAAGAGAAATTCTCAGAGGCCTAATGCAAAAAAAACTCTTCCTAATTTTCTCTATAAACCTCTTGCCATTTTACTGTTGAGTCATGTAACGTTATTTTGAAGTGAAAGTGAAGGTGTTAAGTCAAAAGAAGTGATTTTAAGTTTTTAATTATTCTACCAGTTGTGCCCTACAGCACATTTTCTTAAAATTGTACCTTTTGTTCAGCACTAAATTGCATGAATTACTTAAAAGTCCGGCAGATCAATATCTCAGAATGTCTTACAAATAATAATTTAATTCAGCTGGGATTTTTTTTTTTCTTTCCCCCGTTGTTGCTGTTCATTCACCAACATTTTATTCTCGCAGCGTTAATAGCAATAATCAGCTAGTGAAAGGAAAGGTTTCTTATCAAATGAATCTGTGAGTTCAAGGGCACCGCTGGCAGTGGTGTGCTGATATTACCACGCAGCTCTTTCCTAGCACAGCAACCAGGACTGTCTTGAGTTGTGTTGTGTGCCTAAGTCCACTCAAGATGTCACCTTTTTTCTTGCCCAGTTGCATTGGTCGTCAACTGCACCGTCATCGACCACCTCTACCCCCCTACAGACGTGCTTGAAGATGTGCATGAAGGGAATGTGGAGCATTGCAAACAGCTTTGTCCTTGGACATTTCCATTATTCCAGAGTGGTGGAGAGACTTCTGGACAATATGCTGAACATATTGACAGGCATGTCAGGTTCTCACCCATGCGTGCATATATGCACTGTTTTGAATGCAGAGTTGCTCGCTCTATGACCTGACTGAAAAAGGAAAAACTCTTTTCAATACCCAATATCTCTTTATTTGCCATTTTATTTACTACAATCTAATCTTCTCTTTGGAACGGAGGCCACCAAAAACCTAATGAAAAGTCATTTTGAAGAATATTCAATAACTTTAATAGCTGCTAGCATCTTGACACTTTCAAAACAGGAAGGGGGATAGGTGAATATCACTAAAAATTAATATTTCATGTATAGCATTGTCAGAATTTTACAGGGGAAGTGTCGGGTGCACGGCAGATGTCTGTATCTGCTTGTGGTTTTAGTAAACTATATTATGTTGTGTTAAGGTAAATTTGTTAGCCTGTGCTCACTCGGGAGCATCTGTAAAATCACCTGCTTTGAATTATCTTCTGAAAGTATCGACACAAGGTTAAAAGGAAAAATGAACCAGGATCAAAAGAGGCAAACTACTGGTTTGGCAGCCCCCAAAGCCTGTTTTTCTGAAGTGCAAGCTGAAGATAAAACAGAGTGTTGCATGCTTCCTTAAATTTCCACAGGGGGATTTCTGTCAGGACAGTGCCGTACCTCCAGCGCGGCGCTGGCCGCTTGCCTCTCGTCGGATCCGGCGTTTCCATCAACTCCCTGGAACCAACTTTAATCCGTGCAGCCCCACTGCTTGCTGCGTGGCAGAGGGTAAGTCACTCAGAGCTCCTCAGGGTTCTGCTCTCTACTTTATGACGTTGTCTGTATATCCAGAGCAGCGCCAGGATTTACCCTGCTGGAAAAGACGGTGCCTTTTGACCCCGTCTCTCCGCGCGCTTCGGTTCGTAAAATACCCACACAAATCCGAAAGCAAAAAATGTTGTTGGACCCCTGTATTTGTGGAGTCCTATGACCTTATGGAATGAAAACCATCTCAGAATACGGTCATCCGTTATTTGCTGTCTCTGATGTTTTGAATAGAGGGTGCAGGCAGGCTCACTGTGTTTTGCTTTCCGTTGTAACACAGGTTTAGTTCAGATTTCTGTTTACTGCCAGCAGTCAAAGGTTCTGGCATTTCAAACCCAAGTGCTCCTGCTGTTTAATATCAGCGCTTCTGTGTGTAGTCTTAAGGATAGAGCTGGACTGAAATGGTGTTGATGTGTTGAAATGCTTATGTTATTAACCACAGCATCACTGTGTCAGAGGAGGGGGGACACAGAAGTTGCCTGCCCAGACTCTGTGACTTTAGAAACACGGTGTCCTAGCAGGACAGGCTGCCTGGGCTGAGGAGCTCCATCCTCTCCGGCACCTGAAGCAAAGGCTCCCAGACTCACTGTTTCTGAACATGGGTATCTTGCCTACTTAAAATCTCTTGCCTGGGTTGTGATTTGGCACTTCCCTGTTCTCCAGAAGAATCCCATTACCTGTCACCAACCCAGTCGGCTGTGTCCCAAAGCATTTTTGTTCTGAAGAGAAATGATAACAGGAGAGCCTTCCCTGGGTGCCAAGTGGCTCATCTTGCTCTCCAGTCCAGTGGGAACCTTGGAGGCCTGAAGCTTGCCCTGAGTTATGTTTGCAGTTACAGAAGTCTATGTAACTATTTCATGGGGATTACTTTACGTTTATGTTGGTACTGCTGGGCAGCATGAAATTGAACTTTGTGTATTTTCCCTCGATCAAAGTGTTCCATGTGCAGATTAGGGTGCTGTGTGATTCTTCTAGGATGTTTTTCTCCATTAGCTCTTGCTATGCTTTTTGAAGAATCAGCCCTGCCAATACAGGGGAGGATAATTTCGTATTGATTCATGATTACAGTTTTTCACTTTATTTTCTTCCGTGTTACATCTATATTTATGACATGCTGTATATAAGTGGAAGTTGTAGCACCCTCCCACTTTCTTTAATAATTTCACCCTGTATTGATAGTTTTCGTATGACTATTACCTTTGTATTGATCCATAACAGGCAGACTTTAGTTACAGTCTAACAATTTCATATCAATAACATCAGTCTATAAAACAGTCAAGGAGAACAACCTAAACCACATAAAAACACCCGATTAACATTTTTTACAACACTCTGTTGAAATAAACGGACCATACTGGATTTTAACATCTGGTCTCCAACAATTCTTACAGGGGCAATAACTTCTTTTTTTCTCTTTGCAAACGGTGGCTGTTTTTTACCAACTTTTATATTGGGGCACAGGTGTTGCTGCAGAGCTCCACGTATTCACGTCTGAAATGCGGCTGATGCTCACTTCTGCTTACTTCAGCCAGGCATTGTTTTGCGTTGGGTACAAGTCACAAAGACAAATATCTTCATGTGCTTTAAAAAGGCATCTCATCACCATTTAGAAGACAGCCTTTTATTTGTGTTTATCTGATAGCTACAAAAATATGTTTCAGCCTCCTGCACGGAAGTCCGGAGCAATTTCTCTTCTTAAAGGGATGGACAATGGAACAGACTCCCTTTGTGTGAACTTGTACTTTTAGACATTATGGTTTGGGTTGTTTTTTGGTTTTTTTTTAAATCAAGCCTTCAACTTCCCAGTGTAGCTGCATTCGTTTAAATTGATCCAAAGAGCACAGTCCACAAGCATGAACAAAAGATTGTTGGTTGTTTTCCTTTGTTAGTTTGGTTTTTTAAGTACTCCAAATACCCTGTGTTTTGGGACTACCAAGTATGCCTACTGTCAGCAGTGGGAATCTTTATGTATGAAGAAATATACTACAAAACCTTATCTAAAAAACTGGTTTGTTTTGGGTTTTTTTGGTCCAGAACAACAGCTGTCACCATTTAATACTGCCTTTTGAACAAGGTTTCAGTAACTGAAAGATACTTGTAGTTTTCAAAGGGTGAGTGCTTTTCATGCTTTTTGAGAGTTTGGTTTTTGGTTTTTTTTTTTAAATAAAAATGGGACAGTGGAGAATTCTTTATGTAGCTGAAGTTTCCCAGCCCTGCATACCTGCAGGCTGCTTGTTTTCACATAGTTTGAAATGATCATTCGTGAATAGCTGAGCCTTAGTACGCTGTGGCTCCGTGCTGTGGACAAATAAGAGCTGTGTGTTTTTGATACTTCTGGTTTGGCCTTGTACAGAGACATCAAAACCCTGAACTGTGCAGTGAATGAGCATTAGGTGCCCGAGTCAATTAATTTTTCTCATATGCGTAAGATTGCGGTTTAAGTAACAAATTCTCTTACGCCTGTTTCTTCTCAGCATATGGCAACACGTTTCCCAGCCCTTTCTCTCCTCCCTGTTTCCAACAGGCTGTCTTTAAGAAAAAAGCAAGTAGGGATTTGTTCAGCATGAGCCTGTTATATGAATATGGAAGGGAAAATTGTAGGAGGGCACTATCACTTTAACAACACGTTCAGCTTAGATTTTTTTTCAGGTTAGCTGAGATTTAGTTTTATAAATATTGTGATTTCATGGTAAAAAATCATCTAATAATAGGCTCTACCTTTGAAAATGTGGGTAAAAACCAGCAGTGAGTAATATAAAGTTTAAAATTGGAGTAGCATAGTTTTCTATAAGTGGGACAATAATTAACTAAATTTGAGAAGGAAGACCAGAACTTTACAAAATCTACTCCCTTCCCCATTTTCAATGAGAAATGAGAGCCCTTTCGTATCAGCCTCCACTTCCAATGTACTGAGCTTTACAACAAGCCAAGAGCCACGTAAGACTTGTGAACCAAAGTCTGCGTTCTGGAAGCTTCCAGTGATAATCAGCCCACTGCGATAATCAGTAGGTTGTCAGTCGGGCTTTGTTTGCCTTCGGTGCCACTCTGGAATAACCTCTGTTTAATGGACATGGAAAATGTGGGGATCCTTGGGATTTTTACCTCCGTGACGTGACTGTTTTAGCCATGGACCGCGGTGCAGACACAGCCTGGATGCCTTGGAAAAGATGTAAAGGCTTTTTTTTTTTTTTGCTGAGTTTTGGTCTCATTTGTAAGGTGAAGCTTTACAGCCAAAATTGACTAAATCCTCTCTTCATTAGCACTTTCTCCAAGTAAGTCTTTGAATATCTAAATTCTCTCACTTGCAGAGGAGACGGAGGTTGGGAATTTTTCAAGGAAACCTTCTCAGTATTCTCAATCCATTGGGCTTCCCCAGTGTTATGGGAACATTTTTCACTTAGTTTATAGTGTGGCTAAATATTAAGGAAGTGGTAACATGCACTTTTAGTTATTCTTCCAGCCTAGAAGCTCAGTGTCTTCATGCCCAATATACTGCAGGCTTTCAACAGAAGATCTTCAAGTACTTGGTAAGTATTAAACTGCAGAACACACCACACAACTTAATGTACAGAAGAGAAAAGGAGCTATCAGTAAAGTTTGAATGGTATTAGACTTGGTGTAACACAATTAATTCAAGTCAAAATGCCTCTGTGCAGAATGCCAGCCACCTTAGTTGGTATTTTTCCACTGGGAGAGTTCTTAATGTGTCTGTAAAAAGGGAACACTGACAGTAATGGAAATGTTTCAAAATTACATTTGATAGGGTTTATGGTGTTTATCTGTTATGTTTTGCTTTTGTATATAAGTATTAATCTGCTCTATATTTCTAACAATTCAAGTTAATTATTTTTCATAGATTCCCAGGATGCACTACACTCCATTTATTTGTTATACTACTGGCCATGATTAATGGCCAGCCACAGTTTGATTATCTCATTTTTAATGATCATGATAAATTGTAGCCCATCATGGCAATTTAATATGCTTATCATGCAAGATCTAAGTAAAAAAAACTTAAATTATATCATAATTAGGAAGCACATCTTAGCTGGGAAGCACAAGAATAGTTTGCCACTATAAAACTTGCAGTTCCATGCTTATGCTGAAAAGGTTTTGTAGCACATCAACTAATCTGTTCTGTTCTGATGGGAATGCAGGTCATGAACTTTTCCATACTGCATGTCATGCTGCAGGAGGGTCATTTTACAAACTCTTTGAGTGCAGTTTTCTCCTGAACCTAATTTATGATTCATGCAGATGAGGCTAGCTCAAGAAACAGGCCAGATAAGAGCCTGTCAGGTAGCAAGATGAAACTTAAAATATTCCTCATGTGGTCTCTAAATGATATGAGATGCATTGCACTCAGACTAATGTTCACCTATAGCTGTATACAGTATGGTGGTACATTCCCCAGTGCCCAGCATGTCCCAACTCTATCATACTGAGAGCTGGCAACAAGCATCACTCCCGTGTTCTCCTCCTTTTTTACACACAGGAAACGTGTGGGCATTGTAGGCTAGAGAGGAGCTACAGCAGTTCCTAACATAGCCTCTGATATGGGTGACTGAGATATCAAGCATCACCCCATCAGGTAGTGTAAACTTAGCCTCTCTGAGTGTGACATTCACTGTGACACATTTTTCTTGCTTAGTTTCATCCTGCTGTGATGCCTTCCCTTGTCCTGCTGTCTTTCATCATCCTCTGGGTGACAATGGAAGATGAGAGCACAGAACAATCTATCCCAGTCCAGTATCACCTGTAGCTACAGTTGTAGAGTGAATGTTTAGTAGATCCTTGGCAGTTTTACCGCTTGATCTTAGTTTTTAAGACAACACCAAACACACACAGTAAGGAAGATGGTAATTCATCTTTTTAAATTTTTTTTTTTTTTTTGATTAGTGCTGTAACATTTATAGTTTCTCTAAACACATTTGTCAAATCATCTCCGAGTTAGCACCTTGTACTTGGCAAAATGTTATTTTGGAATGGTCATTGTGTTTGTGCACCACATCAAATAACATCATGAGCTGTGATGACTTAAGAGAAGCACAATCAGCAATCAGTAAAATGGAAATTAAGTTGTTCCTTGGCTATAAGCAAAACCAATCAATTAACTGGATTTTTAACAGTATTAATTTTGTCAGAGGAAGTCATTGGACGGTAGGTCTTTAAAGCTGGTCTCTTGCTTTTCCTGCTCTGGACGGAGCCAAGAGAAGAAAAATCGTAATATTTCATTATGGGAGAGATGAATTCTATGAAGTGGTGGGAAGAAGCTTGAGGGACAGAAGAGTTTGTCCTCTCTGCTGTCACTGCCAAAACAGAGCTCTGTCGGGGTAAGCTTTTCTCGCTTTAGTAGAGTCAGTACAGTTGATGCCGAAGAAGAGATGACAGGAACTGCAAAAGTCCTTTAAAAAGTCCTTTAACAGAAGTGGGACTTGGCAGAATAGCTTGCAATGGACATGATTTAATCACAAAAGAACTCTGATTTATCAAAGAATATTTTAAATTTTAAAAATGGCTTTGCCAGTCTTACACATTGAGATACAGAGAGCTCAAAACTCATTTCAGATATATTTTGGGTTTTTTTAAGACCAGTATATGGGACTATTTTTTAAATATTCGGTTTCAATGCCATCAGTGTTGTCTTAATGTTTTGCAATCATACTCTTGGATTTGCACTGCTCGTGGAACTTTAATTACAAAGCTAAATTGTACTAATATCCATTAGGTACCTCCTAATTGAAGCTACATCATACGTCTGATGTGGCAGTACTAATTGGTATAATTAAATTCTAATATGCATCAGTAGACTATTAAAAAGAGAGTTAAGAACAGGGGAAGGAATAAGCAAGTTTGTGAAACTTCTCATATCTAAAGTGCTCCTGTAATGAGGAAGAGTGCTGACTGTACTTCTTGCCCATTTTATTTTAATTACTGTATGCAAAATGTACCGATGTCTCACTGACCAAAATTCACTTTTTTTTTTCTGAAGCCTTCTATCAGCACATTTGTTCTTACCTATTGTATTTGCCTGGTTTTGTGTCCCTAAAATATTTGGGATAAAGCTGAAACTGTGATTTATCCACCTAGAACTGACTTTGACTCCTTGCTGTACTGCAGTATGTGTCCATTGCTTCTGGGATGATTTAAGTGGTTCTTTTCATCGCAGTTGGCCACGTTTCTGATGCATGTCACCATTAATCACTACAGCTTAGAAATCAGAGCAGCCAGCACTCAGAGCCACGTACGAAGATCCTCAAAAGCCTGGAATCTGCAGATTTTGCATATATCTCAAAAGGTGGAAGGTCAGGCTTCATTTTCCTGAGTTCACAGGCAGGAAATATCACGGCTGTGGGCAACCACTCTGCTTCCTTCTGAGGTAAGGCTGGGAGTTCAGCTGGGTGCCAGGGCACCAATGCCAGTGCCACCAGTGGAGAAGTCAGGCTTTTCTAGCAGCCTCTATCCGTCAGCATTCCTACCATCCAGCTACACAGCAGCAGATCCACTTCAATTCCTCAAAAGCTCTGCGCATAGTGAAAGGGCTGCTCCTCTGCATGTAGTTTTTATAAGCAAGTAAATTAATTCTAATACTTAGTCGGATCCTTCAGATAGTAAATACTGTAATAATCAAGGTACATCATGTGCAGTTTGCTCACTGGCTAAACGTGCTGTCAGAAGGAAATTTTTTGACCTTACAAACGGGCTAAGTTCCTCAGCCGGATACAGCACGCTTCTCTTGTCTCCTCCTTAAGGTAAAAGACATAAGAATGTGGCTTACCTTCTGCCCTTAATATGGTAATTGATGTTCAGCGTCATTAGACAGCTTTCCTCTTTTCTTCTTGAGGCTATTTCACCTTTATAAATGAGATAGGACGCTAGTACATCTTTGTCACTTAGCAACTGGTTTTGAAAGTAAAGATTTTTTCTTTATGTTTAATACCAGTCTTTGGTGTTAATTGTAACAAGGGTAGGCCAGTGTTTTGGGCTGTACTGGTGAGGGGTTTTTTTTAATTTCATATTAAATCATAATTTTACAGACTGAATTTCATTTTGTGAATTGGTTTTCTAGAGGCTGTCTTGTAGACCTAGAAATCTTTACCGATTGCTATTTACAGTGAGATTTTCCCATGAAGCTGAATATCTAGCTGGCAACTTGAAAACTGTTCAGGAGAGCCTTAAAATATCCAAGTGGAACTTCTATACGCAGTTATCTGGAGGGATAAGAGATCTCAGCTTTGAACTGGACGCGGAATGGATTAGCTTTCAGGATTGTAAATGAAGCAACATGCAGCGGGAAGGCCCAATCGATGAGTTGTTTAATCAACTGGAGGAGGAGTGATGAATACCAGGGATTCTGCCACTGACATCATTATTAGGACCTCTTTTTGTTTTGTTTTGTTTTCACGTTTTACTTAAGCATGGAGGATTTTGTGATACTCACTTTGGAAATTACTTCTTTCCAGACCATAGTGCTCCTGCTTAGTTGGGAAGGAATTCAGAAGGAATGGTGTATTAATGATAAACAGGGGAAGGAGAACGACTTGGGATGTTAATTTCTGAAAATTTTCCTCACCTGCTATTTGCAATGGTTTCTCTCTTTAACACTGCCTATCATTTGAAAACGTTATTTTGGTCTTTTATTTTCACTTGCCATTTATTCATTTTCTCCTTTTTATTTCCCATTGTTAAAAATTGTAGTTTTTCGATCAAGATGGACTGGGAAAACCCATGTTTTTCCTAGCATCTGAAATGGAAATCCCGTAAGAAATCAAAATCAGCGACCACAAAGATGGCAGTGGTGCCTTGTTCTGCAGTGTGGAAGATAACACAAAGGCAAAATGATTATAATAGTGGCAGATTTAGTAATTGAAATGCCAGAAAGAGGAAAAATCGTAGGCCTATTGAAAATTTAGAGAATCTAAAATATTATTTTCCTGATTATTTTTCCACAGTCTATAAAAGCTGTCGTGTATATGTAAACCATACTTGACATGTATATAATTAGTATTTTTTTTTGGCTTCTGTCTATATCAGGATTGCTTTTGCAGAATTTTTACTTACACTTCAATGAAAATGCAGGTTAAAAATCCCAGTTGAGATTCCAGGTCTACATTAAGTACAAACAGGAAAATAATAAAGATTTTATGTGATTAGTGAACAGAAGGCTAACCCATTTTCCTCTTTCATTTGGTGGTTACTGTAGCTAATAGCATAAGACCATCGCATTGACACTTTATGCTTTCTGACATTTTTTTCAGACGTATTCTATACTTTAAATATTATGAACATATTAATGTAAGTTAAAATTGTGTATCTTTAACAGAGACAGGGTGCTATAGCCAGATGTATTTAACCTTAGCCTCTGTCCCTCTTATAACAGGTGAATTCCTGGTTCAGCTCTATAGCTGTCTCCTGATCTTCACTGGCATTTTCTCCTCTTGCTGTACGTTGCCCCTGTGAAAAAAAAAAGGCTTTTTGGGAAAGTCCATCACACAGAATCACAGAATTGTCACGGCTGGGACAGAGCTCATTCTGATCTTTCGTGTGTGGCTTTGGCAAATAACACCAGAAATCAGAGAATCGTAGAATGGTTTGGGTTGGTAGGGACCTTAAAGATCCATCTAGTGCCAACCAGTGAACAACAGAACTGTTGGGTTTGTCTTTGCCCAACTTGCTGTGAAGGTGTTGCACGTTGCATGTTTCTGTGATATGGTGGGGGTGACTGCAAGAGAGTCAGGCTGATGCTTTCCCGGGAGTAGCTGAAGCCAATTCTGGCTGGAAAATATTGCAGATCTCACTGGAGTCAGTGAGAAAAACTGTCAGAGAGGGGTGGGAAGTAGAGATCCTGATGCATGCTGTGGAGTGACCGGGTTGAGCGGTCCCAGTGCCAAACCTGACAGGAGACGGGAGGAAGGAATGAGACTTCTAGAGGCAGAGAAAGTTGTTTAGAGTTTGCTCCTTTTAAGAATGCCTCTGAAAAGTATTTAGTAAAGCAGAAAACAAGTCCTAATTTACAAGGAAATTATTGCTAGTGGAGAGATTTGTTTTCAGTTTTCTTTAGGAGTCTCCTATCTATCGGATTTTGATTTTTCTGTGTTTAAAGAGCTTGTTTGATCTGGTTTCTTCTTTCTCTCTCTAAACTGAAAAAAACAGTGGTTACCAGTTTCAGAATTTGGAAGCCTTTTGGCATGCCTCCTTCGAAAGATGTTCTACCTCAAAGCTTTTGCCAACTCAGGATCTCACCAGGGTAAACTTCGAAGGATTTACAAAATAGTAGTAACTCTCCAGGAGATCCATTGCTTATCAAATTTTTCTTGCCTGAGGTCTTCCTTATAAAACGAAATTCATAAAGCGCTGATTTTTCTGTAACCCTCCTATTAGCAGGTTGCTGAAAACAGGTTTAAAAAGTAACTAGGCAAAGTAACAGATTATTTGAACGTCAGGTAAAACAACCTCTCTCTTCTTTTGGGACTCCTTATTCAGTCTTAACTAGTGCGTGTGTTGAATTCGGGTGTGTGACAGCTCAACATATTTAACATTTAGGTAGTGCTGCTAGGTGCTAAAAACACTGCCCATCCCATTTTAATTCAAATGACTGGAACCAAAGCATGCATAGGATGCCTTGGTGCTCTCAAACGTTAGATGCCAGAGGGAAGGGAAATGAAGCTTTTTATGTACAAGGGAGTGGATGGATCACATTACTTTCAAATATTCATGAATGAACTATGTTTGGCTAATTCCAGAGGAGTAAAAACAAGTGGTCTTATTCGTATTTTCATCATTTCACATTATAATCTCATTATGTGAAAGCCAATTGCTTTTATGTCTTTTTAATTTATTGGGGTTTTTTTTAAAGTTGTTTTATTGCAGGAGGAGTTCTGAGGCCTCTGCAAGCGCCTGTGCTGCTGTTAAATTTAATGGGCTCCAGCTGGGCAAGGGTATTGTCAGGAAGAAAGAACAAAACCCCTGGAAGAATAAACAGGAAAAGAGGACACTTTTTATGGGTTATTCGTTTATTGGGAGGATGTATCATTAAAGTGATACATATTTGTGGGGGGTTTTAAGACAGGCTGAAAGCATACTGTGTTTCATAGGCAATGCACTGTAATGTCCTTAACCTGAGACACTCTAAGTGATGTGGTGAAAGATCTGTGAGCGGAGTGACAGTTGAATATCCTTTCCCACTTTTGTTGTCTGAAAGGGAATTCAGAACCATGTTTCTTTATGCGTTAGCCAGCTTGCTTCCAGAAGTTGCCTCCAAACAGAAAGCCCTTCAGCCCTGATTAGCGGAGCTACAAGAAATCTCCTCCTCCACCGTTGCCACCATCCCCTCTGATTTGCTTCACACGAAGCCGCATCGCTGGCTGCATCGTATCAGCTCTGCTGGCTACCTAAAGGGTAAATACCAGCTTCTGTCTCCTGTTGCTCCCTGTGCTCCTCTATTTATGGTGGTTTAGGAATGGTGAAAAACGATTTGGTTACTGCTGTTACTACGTCCTTTCCTGCTGCCTTCCCTATCACCTACCTTGTGGCACGTTCTTCAGCGGTGTTCAGTGAGGCAGGTGTTTGAGGTGACTCTGCCAACGACTGTTCCAGCAGCAGGTCATCACCAGGATCCACTCTGGGCACTGTTTTCTTGCTGAGAGGACTGCTGATCTCTGTTGAGGATATCTGCCGTGGAAGAGATATTGGTGACATTCAGGTGCGTCCGTTGTGCTCAAGTCCCAGACAGCATCTGCATCCTCATCCTTGCTTGCATTGCAAGGCATAGTTGCTTCAACCCAGTAAAAGTGCCGTTAAAATAGAGTGTGTATAGGAGGGAGCAAGTGAGATTTGAAATGTCTTACACAAAGGTGTGCCTGATTCCAGATACTGAAAATCTCATGCTTTTAAGGAAGGTACTGATTGCCAGTCTCCTGAAAAATCAGTTCCTTCCTAGACTTTTAATAATGACCCAAAATGTAGCTACTTTCCTACTGCCTTCTCTCTAAACATGATTCATTTCTTTTACCTTACTGATTGAATAAGCTGATCTTGCACAAGCCGAATATGATCAAGAGAATAAGGCCTAATTGAGTGTTGCCTGTTTACCTGTTGACTTGGAAATACTATGCAATATATATCTTTTTTTGGTTTTTTCCCCTCTCAAGATAACCACTATTACATTCAAAGGGAGAGGTGTAAGCAACGAGGGAGCACTCTGCCTCCAAGAAGCAGTTCCAACACTGGCCATAAAGTGGCATTGCAAGACAGAATTGGGCCATTTGGTAGACCAGAAGAGTTTCTTCTGTAGCTGGGCAAGCTACTTCTGCACCTCTGCTTGACCAGGTACTTAGGTCCTAAGTTAGAGCCTTGTCACTTACATGTGGCTGGAACAGGCTGTCCAGGGAAGTGGTTGAATTGCCATCCCTGGATGTATTTAAAAGCTGTTTAGATCTGGTGCTCAAGGATATGGTGTAGTAGTGGCCCTGGCAGAGTTAGATAATTGTTGGACTTTTGATGATCTTAATGATCTTTTCCAACCACAGTGGTTCTGTGACATTGTCAGACAGGTATCTGGTGTTTTGCACTGGCCCACATCTTTGTATCCAGTGTCTTCCCCCCCACCCCATTATTCATAGTCTAAGTCTGTTCCAGTGTAAAAACACTGCATTAATCAGATATGAGACTAAGACTAGCAAGCACATTAAACTTATATTTAAAAATTGATTTTGCCCGGAATTATAAATATCTAGTGCATTAACAAAAGTACCACAAATTTCTTTCAACTGTTCTCTTTTGTGTGTAATTATGTGACTTTGAACTTGCTTTTTAAGAAATACTCATCATGAATACAAAATGTTCGTCTTCAAACATCATCACAAAAAGATCCATTATTTCAGTATGTTTTCTGTCAGCTAGGCTTTCTGGTTATTTCTAATGTTTAATCCATCATTTTGTGACCTTCACCATGGGAAAGGTAAGTGTAAATCTTTCCAATAGCAAAGAAACAAGTGGAATGAAAATGAAAACTGTTTTGTTTTGACAGAAATTCTAAAAATTAAAGCATGGAATGCAAGGGTAAAGTTGGGCTCTTCAGAGGACTGTCTGCAGACTTCATAGTAATTATTCATTTTATGCGTTTATATTTGAGGATAGCTAAAAAAGACTACTTTCATTTTTTTTAACTGTGTCGAGGGAAAGGTTGCAAGCCTATGTAAAACTTCTGATTGATTTAATTTTTTTCTACATCCTTAACCTAATGTGTATTTTTTTTGTAACGAAGCAGAAGCAGATGATTGTCAGGGTGCAGGGAGGAAGCAGCGAAGACCCTTGATCACACCAACAACTCATCTCAAGAGTCTCAACAAGATGAGGCACTACTCTGTTTTGCTATGCTCATTTTTTTTGCCTCTATACTGCCTTCGATAATTTTATTTCTTCCTGCTTTTTCTCCTTCCTCCCTACTTTGCAACACGAGAAACGGTGCCTGTCTCATGCTGCTTCTGCCTCTGACGTGTGAATCCTGTTTCTTTAGCCCTGTCCTGCCTTGGATCAGAAATGTGGGACTGTGGACGAGTGACTGGGCCTGCATGAGAGTTTTTAAGGGCCAATAATTTGTTGCCTGGTTCTCTCAATCAACGCAGACTCTGTATTTCATTCCCAGGCGTACCCTAATTAGAGTTGGCAATTGAAGTGACCAACTTTGGGATGTAAATGAGATGTCACTCCTGCAGCAAAGCTGGTAAATAGCTGTTCCCTTTCTCCTCTTCTGCCTGGCATCCAGGAAATGTGACTTAGGGGTTTTAGTTATGAATATGTTGTTGGCAGATTTCTTCTGGTTGCTGGGCTTCCAAGTCTAGCTTGGCCAGAGCGCAGTGAAAAGGCAGCGTCCCCGTGATTTGCGTAGCTTTCTTACAACAGAAGCTGTAAAACACGTGCATGGTTTTCAGACTAAACCTCTCATATTTGGTGTGACCTGGATACTGGTTTTTCAGCACTGATCTTGGCTGCTGAGGGTTAGAAAGGATACAGTCCCCACAGTCACACACTGCAGCCGTTAGTGGTGGTGAACACCACTTGAAGGCAATGCTGATAGCAGCATTGCTCTGCTAGGAGTAGTTGTTGCTCCAATTACATCCTTTCAGAATTATTTCTAATTGGACATTTTTTTTCTGCACACCTGAAAAAGGAAAGATAATGTGGCTTTCAGATAAGATTTAAGATGGCACAGCAGGTATTTTTTGGACCTGTGTTTCTTTATGGCTTCACTGAAACAGCCTCATTTCCAGGGGAGATCTTGGTAATTTTGTGCTTAGCTTTGTGGAGCACTCAGTGGACCACACCGGATCTTAAACATAAATAAGGAATTACTTATTATTCCTATTACCTCTGATTTTGTTCTTCTCTTCCATTTACTGAATTAGTAGCAGTTGCTCCAAATAAGAAAACTGGTAAAAGTGAGAAGCCAGTTGACTT
Source organism: Actenoides lindsayi (assembly GCA_025331215.1). Classification (NCBI taxonomy): domain Eukaryota; kingdom Metazoa; phylum Chordata; class Aves; order Coraciiformes; family Alcedinidae; genus Actenoides; species Actenoides lindsayi. Next base: position 113,468 of record WTSP01010766.1, on the reverse strand, counting down.
TTGTGTGTGTGTATTTGAGTGGCATTAATGTATAACAAGGGACATGCTTCTCAGCCAGCTTGCCCTGTAAAAGGAATTATCTTGAACTAAAAGGAATAACTTCATTTCGTTTTAGATGCGTGAAGATGCTGACGTCTCAGATGAAGTTTTCTCAGGCTTGTGTACTCAGCTAACACTGAATTCAGGCTGAGACCACATAATATAAATTTTGACTAACATGAGAACGAAGGAATTGTGCCACAAAAGTCAACAGAGCATTGTCAATGAAGTTTAAAAGCTGTGTGTTGCTTTTGAAGAAGCGAAGGAAAACAGGTAACTAGTTGCAGTAGTTGTTGGATAGTGTCCATCATTTCTGACATCCTTACAGAAATGTTCATTCTGATACTCATCCTTTTTTCCTAAAGGGCAGACCATGGTCTTTTTAGAAGCTCCTGTACTGAGTAATGTTGTAGAAGGCTTCCTAGTACGTGTTCCTCAATTCTTACACTTCCTCATTTTCTCATCATTCATGTGATTGGATGGAGAAAATTCCTACCTATATATTTTCTGAAGTCTCTGCTTAATGTAATAACAGGGTCTTGTTTTATGTTATTTATTTTTCACATCATCCTAAAATGTCAGTTGCCATAACAACAGACGCCACTTTAAGTTTCTATTTCTTTAATTAAATTTTCTTTTTTTATTCTCTGTATACTGTGAATCTGTAAGCTTGCATGGGAGACATGGGTTCTTGCATGTGGTGTTACAAATAGGCTTTTGCTTTCTGAAAGACATTTAATGGTTCTTTTTTCTTGTGTCTGAAATAGCAGCGAGTCGCTGGTCTTTAATCTTAGCTACCTGAGGGGTCTTTGTCTTTCTACCCACACAAGCAGCAACCTCTGGGGTTTTTTTTCTGGTTTTTTGTTTGTTTGGTTGGTTGGTTGGTTTTGTTTGGTTTTGTTTTTTTTGTTTTGTTTTGTTTGTTTCCACAGATGTAAGCAGGATAGAACAAGTCTCACTTCCAGTAACTGTGACGATTCAATAATATTTGCGTGGAAAGAAGTTGCGTACCATGAAAACTACATTAAATGTAAAAAACTCTTAATGCTACTGAGGGCTTGTTTTCACAGGAGAGTAAATACCAGGCTTTATTCACCTCTTCCTATCGTTTGTGATTTTACAGACCTGCCATGTGTCATCCCCCAGCTGTCCAGGAGACAATTGGTCCTACTTAGTTTAACTTCTTGTGGAAGCCACGTCACTCCTCTCACCATCTTTATGACTAGACTCCATGCTGTAGGGAGTCTCCTTAATGTGGACTGAACTGGTGCAGAATAGAAGCTTAAATTCATTAGTGTCACAGGGGCTAAAAGAAGAATCATGTCATTTTGAAGCACTTAAAAAAACCCCACAACGACCTAGCTCTTGTCCCCTTCATGTTCCTCCAAGAGTTCTGGGTTATGAACCTGCACTTGCAGAATATCAAGTAGAGTACCTTCAGCTGGTTTAAAAAAAAATAGAAGCTGGCAGAGACTCAAGTCAAAAGTACATTTATTTAATCTTGTCAGCATTCATTTATGATCCAACATTTAAAGGAGACAAGATTAAAATCATTTTCCCCCACTGCACAAAGCACCAGATAAAAGATTCTTTTCAGTAATAGTATTTCATTTTGAGTTTCAGCAGTCCGTTTAGTTTTGATATTACAAGAAGCCTATTAGCTTTATATTCTTGTGCTGAATGTTGATGGATTCTGACAGCTGTCACTGAGAAACAGAGAGAGACGAGATTTTCAAGTTGAATGCGAATTTTATTGAATAAAGGTGAAATTTATTTCACCCACATAAATCATAAGAATCAAGCTATGGGTGGATGAAGTATGGATGGCGTGAAGTACATGCCCTTGCCTCTACATCTGCTCTACCCCATAATACGTCACAGTCACTCCACACTGCCAGAGAAGTAAGCCCAAAGCAGGTACCTGGATGTTCAGGTGGGGGCTGTATGAGACTTCAATAACCCTCAGCAGGCCTGATCTCCTCATACTAGACAAGTTGTCTGGAAAATCATTTTCATAATGATCAAGGGATGCAACAGTAACAGAATCTAATTCCCAACAATTTACTGAAGTATTTTATGTACTAGGAGGAGCTCCTTTGGACTTTGTTATCCTTGTTTGCACACTCATTGGGTACAGAAATAACAAAAGAAACTGGTTTGTTGTCTCTCGTGTATGTTCTGGAGATGGCATGCTTCCATTATTGACCCCTAATTCATTCACCTGAATTCATTGGTGTCTAAAGAGGTACCTTTATTTTTATTTTAGTATATAATTTTTTTTTTGTTATGTTTGTTTGGCAGTGGAGAAGAATTTTAAAAATCTTGATCATTCTCTTGATTTTTTTTACAATGATGGCCTCAGATGATATATCAGAATTTTTTACTTTATTCCATTTCCAACGTCCTAAACATGTTACAAGAACATGTTTTGTCTCTAGAAGGAGACTGTTTGACATTACTGGTAAATATATTGTATATTTTTCTAACGCATTTTTAGCCAAGTTAGCACAGAATCCAAAGCATATTTAATTTGAATTTTATGTTTCAGTAGCTGTTTTACTGCAAAGGACAGTACATCAGCAAACAATATAGTCAGATACTTAATAGCGTGGCATTTTAAAAAGCAAAATTAGTTTCTTTGTATTCTCTCTGCAAGTATGTCTTCAAAAGGATTTTCTGTGGTTCACCTTCATTATATTCTGTTTATTCTGTTTGCCTCATGCCTTTCGAGGCAACAGTTCAGTTCCTGCAGGGCTACTTTTAAAAGGCTGTCATTATTTAGAATGGATCTTTTAATTAAGCTACCACAGGGTCTGTAAGTAAAATTAATCAGTGTAGGTATATTGTTTGTATGAGTCACAATTACTAGGCAAATAGGTTACTGCCCAATAGAGTTGCTGTAATCCAACTGTACATAGCCTCGTAGAATTTAGGGACAAGCTTTGTTTACCCTTAATTATACGTAATGCCATTTACTTCAGCTAGGCTGTAGCCTTTGTTGCTACTAATTAATTTACGTAGTTGGTAAAATATTTTATTTTAATACCAGTGTGTGACACTATCTGAGATGAAGCTGCCCGTCCTATGACTGCAGGGAATAATTACAGAGAAAATATATCAATTAAAATGAGCTTTATTAAACTATATTTGTATCATGAACACAGTTAACAAAACCTCCAAAGATCTGATCTGTATTCTTTGCCTTGGGGCACTTACTTAATAGAAACTTAATAGAGCATCTTCAGTGACTCATACATTATGTAGCAATTGAATCATCAGAAAAACAAAGAGTATTGATCCTTCCTGTCATGATCTAAAACTAGATATTTGGAGGACAGACTCTACAAAAGTATTATGTCTCATTTGATATGGTAAAGTCAGGTTTGTTATCCTGCCATAAAGAAAAACTGATACAGAGTTGAACAAATAGAAAGGATGTTCCATCACTTAATATGCTAACCTGAGCTGTAGTCGAGCAGAACTCAGTTTGCTGTTTCAAGAGTAGATAGAGAGGTTCTCCAAGACAATTCAATTTTAGGGTACTGATTTTAATATAAAAAAAAAAAAAATAAAACCTCAAGGTGCAAAACATTGGTAGAGTACCAATTCATGCTACCAATGCAGCTTTTTTTCCCAAAATATGTGAAATACAGCTGTGAGCTGTGAGAAGTTTTGCTGCTTCTGTTTCTTAATTGGATTTGCTACAGCAGCCCACAGGCCTTTACTCCCATCTCACCCTCATTGCTGCAGTTTTGATTTCTGGATGCCTTCTTTATAAATCTGGATGTCTTCTTTAGAAATCTGGATGTCTTCTTTATAAGTCTGTACTTTTCCAGCTGGATACTTGCATTGGACCTCTGTGGGGAAGGCTGTGCGGCCTCCTCTCGAGGCCTGAATTACAGAAGCTGATCTGACAGGGCCGTAAGTGTAACCCCACTGCATGTGAATGTGTAGAACTAGAACGTTTCAGGATTATAGGAGCGACTTTAAACATTTTTAGGTGGGGAGGGGGTTTTATTTATGTATTTTTTGTTTATCCACCTGATACTGTGGCTTATCTGTTGTATTCCTGATACTGTTCCTGGGTGTGTAGTTCAGTGATTGCCAGTTAATTACCCATCCTTACAAAACAGAGAAACCACTTCAATCCCAATTTGATGCAAACCCCTCGAGTTGAGTAGTTTTCCCCCACAACAAGACCTCTGCACTAGATTTGTCCTCCACCAGCATGTTGCTCCCATCACTGGAATTGCAGCGCAGCATCACTGCTTAGCCCGTTCCAGGACTGGAGACACAATCAGCTTGTGAGCTGAAGGGAGCTAAGGCAGTGACCACATGGCCAGTGCTGAAGATGGAGATGGTGCTGATGTCTTTGTGGAAGTTCACACGAATAACCAGACCAACCAGGCTGCGATCTCTTGAGTGAGTTTAGTATCAGAGTTTCCTGAACGGTGTAGAAGCATCCTGATTAGCCATGACTCTCAAATCCCCAGGAGACTGGCAACAGAGTGGAAAGTGTTAAGACTCCCAATATCAAATTAATACATCAGTGTTCTCAACAGTCTTATATTGGTTGTCTTCTGCACTAGGAAAGGATTGAGCTTAGCTTTGTGAGTATCACCCCAGAATTACCCTACCATTGACAATCTATGCATGCTTGCTGCAGGAACCAGCAAGATTTTACAGCAAAGCCATGTGCTGTGCAGAATGGATTTTAGTAGGTTTAAGAACTTTAGCAGTGTAGCAATTAATTGAAAACCATACACAGAAGGCATGCACTCAAATCAGGTCTCAAAATCAGGTCTTGTGAGGTTTAAACTACTATCCTAATGACTGAATGATGTTTTTCTTCAGTTTCTCCTGTATCAGTATAGGAGAGTAGCAGCATACATGGACACTGTACTACTTGGAACATGAGCAATACGTACAGGCTAGTAAGAGATGCTTCACATCTTATACTCCTGGCAATTACATTGCAGGTAATTTAGGGGATTAAGAATACAAACCCAGAGACCTTAATGTGCTGCATTTATGCAGCTGTATTTGAGAACCACTTTGTGTATTTCAATAGTATGGGACAAAAGCATAAATTAACAAGGTACCGTTCAATCTTCAGTACAAATTTATTTGAAAGTTAACATCAGCCTCTGGATATTGTGCATGTATTTATCCTATAACTGATAATGTTTTGTTCCGAACGTCACATCTTTTCTTGTGAGAGTGTGAAGCCTGTAGGCTTTTGGTTAATAAAGGCATGTATGCTGGAGTGAGAAATGACAACATGGTAAGTATCCTTCAGACTCGATCATCTAAAATTTGCAAGCTCAGCAAGGAAAATCTGCTAGGATGCCTGGGATTCACATAACTCTGTGTACCATGGGGAACACAAATACGTTTTTTGACAGTTCAGAATAGATTTTAGATTTTATACAATTTATGGCTAAGAAGAAGCTTCACAATATTTCAGTAATGTCTGGTGTTTGCCTTTGCTTTCCAGTGTTAATGATTTATCATTCGCCATGCTTTTCTGAATTCTCAACTGTGCCAAAGAAAAATCTTCATGGTTTAGATCTTATTAGTGTTGGCACTAGCCAAATGTGGGTAATTACAGCTAGAGGCTAAAAATTAAAAGAGCTGATCTGTCAATGAAGGTTTCTGATAAATCAGATGGGCTCATCCTGATGTATGAAATTCTGGGTGGCTTTTCTGACAGGCCTGCATAAACTTTAACTGATACCTAAGAAACAGACACTAAATTGTTTCTCTTTTCATTGCAACTGGTTTGTCATATAAATTGATAAAATTCAATATGGGTATCTACAATACAGAGTAGTTGCAGGAAATAATTCATTTTTATGTGCAGACTAAAAGTCAAGAGATGTTGTGGCGATGTTTTCTAAAACTACAGCTTTGTTAGCTTTATATGAGGTGCTTCAATCTTCTGCCTAGGGATTTATCACAAAATAACAGTATACTTAGGGGAAAAGTGACATATTACACAGGAAGAAAAAGCATGTACTTGCAGCAAGCAAGCCATATATGACTAAGAGAAAGTATCCATTTTATTTGGCAACTTATATTTTTAGCCCCTATGCTATTTACGGAAAAAGCATCTGTTGGTTTCACAATATGACTATGTTTGGGGACATTACACCATTCACATCAATAATATTTTTGGTTTCCTATAGTGCTTTACATCTCAGGGAACCCAGAAGCCCTTTGCAATTATTTAGAATATTTTCTTAAATAGTTTACAGTGGGTGGTAAAAAACTTTCAGAAAGATTAGCAGCTGAATTTACCTAAACAACAGTAGGCAACCTAAAGCCACTACTTAATTTAAACAATAATTTTAAAGAGTATGTAAAATGCCACTTATTTTTTCTGACTCTGCTCAGGTATTTTTGCAGGAATTATAAATTATTTTTTTTTAAACATAGTTTTTAATAGTTTCCATCAAATGTTTTTGTGTTTGTAGAAATTTATATATACACCTGTGTTGGATGCAGGAGGTGTGAGCACTCATCTGGAAGTATTGGGCAGCTTGCCTGGCAGCACTGGAAGCCATGGCAGGGTACTCCACCCTACAGCCATGACCAGGTTGTGGTGCTCTATGGATGCTCCTGTGCTTTGTCTTGACTCAGCTCCTGAGGCCTCATGGCACAATACCAGATTTTATGGATTTAATTGAGTCTCCATACAGGGTAATCAGATTTACACTGTCAGTGGGCTAATATTAATTTAGGAAGCCAAACTTTAATATTTGTCCTTTTTTTTTTGGTTCATTTTGGGGTTTTTTCCATGGAAATAGTATCCAGTTGGAGAAAACCACAGTGTGCAATGCGTACAGTACACTGAACCAAAACAAGCCTCAAAAATGTGTGGATAAATAGTCTCCATTTTAAGAGATCCATTTATGAAATGGATTTAAAAATAATACAAATTCATATTTCTGTTAGAAAGAGATGAAAGTGTAAGTAGCACTCATATTTAGAGCATATATTGATCATGTGTATTCCTGTTTTTTATGCACCTGGATTTTAATAAATTCGTGACACCAAGCAAAGTTCTGAACATGGAAAAGAAGCAAGTCCTAGAAATGCCTTAAAATCAAGGACTATGGATTTTACAACAGAAGACCCTTTCAAATTTGTCCTTTTTTGTCCTTTTTTTTTTTTTTTTCAGGCTTAAGCTGTTCCTGGCTCAGTTTTCTAACTTGCAAATCCGAATTCTGTGCTTATAAATATGTACTTGACTGAATGGGGAACTTTGTGTTCAACATACTGTTACTAATTCCCATATTAGAACTGGATATTGAGAGAAAACACCCCAGGCTATTTTTTAGTCTGACCTTCTGATTTTTCTAGATGGTGCACTGCTAGATGCCTATGTTTGCCATGTATTTCAGTAGCTTTATTTGAAAAAAAACCCCAAAAAAATCCCAAACCAGAAAACGAACAAAGAAACCAAACCAAAAAGCAATTGTTAGACTTTTAACTTTTCAGATAAATTATTCTGTGCAATGATCTGTGATACTGTTTAGTGGATATTTTCCTTCAGTGTTGAAAAATTATCTAATCGTTTATCCAATTTAGATGACAATTATCTAAAGCTAGAACTCCAGTTCTGGTTTCATACTGCATTTTGTTATCTTCCACATCTTATTGTTAGCTCATATTCCACTTTGCTAGATTGAGAAGATCATCTTAAGTAGAAATTTACAGAACAGGTATCCTCTTAACTTGAGTATTAACATGATTTCTAGAGTTTCAGCTCATTCTTTAAGCACGTTTCTGAAACCTCTTCAATTTTCTTTTGCTCTTTCTGAAGTGCAGGCAGCGGAAACGTACACAGCAGTTTTCTCATCACTGCTGTACAGAGATGTCTTCTTATGGAAGAATGTTTTGCTTGTGTATCTGGAAAATGTTAGGGTCACAGAGTCGTACTGGAATTTCACAGCAATTCTTTACAAAGGTATCCTTTTCTAAAATGCCCTCTTTTAACGTGACAAGACTTGCATGAATTTTCTGTCTTGCTTGAAATTAAATGTGCACTCGGACATTTCCCTACAATGTAGAATAGATTTAGCAGCAGAAATAAAAGCCTTCTGTTATCCCACCTTACCATCTTAGGCAGGTTTTTAAACAGTGAGTGAAGGAACTGTGCTTTCAGGGCCATCAGAGAAATGGACTAGTAAAAGGTTGTGGAAGGAAAAACTCTTGTTAGTACCTCAAAGATGTTGTTTGCTTTTTATGTCTCTACTGCTGTGCTTTTTATTAGGTCCAATAGCTGACAAAGAATAGAATGGCACTGTGTCCTCAACATCACTATGGAAATAAAATGAATCAAGACAATATTTTCTTCAGGCCACTCCGCCGTCCCACAGCCACGCCCATCACCTAGACGACTATTACTTACCCTTTTAAGTAAGCAACTAACAG
>WTSP01010766.1:0-104552 GCA_025331215.1 Actenoides lindsayi | reverse complement strand
GTATGGTTCAAAAGCCAAAAAAAAAAAGGATGGCCCCTTGTCCCCCACATCCACAGTGAAAAAAAATGGATACAACAAATAGTTTCTGCCGGCCCCCCCCCCCCCCCCAAAAAAAATCGTAAGTGTATTAGTTTTTCACTTAAATTGCAACCCAAAATCTATTAGCTGTAACTGATTGCTGCAGGAGCTGAATAGTTTTTTCAGGCACAATCCACTTAACATTATAGTAGCAGGTGTTGCAATCTACAGCAAGAACTTAAACAGGTTTTGATATAGAAAAGCATACATAGTTTGATGCTGGAAAATGATGCATATTCCTGAGTCACCTGTCAAGTAGAGCCATAAGTGGTTGCAGGAAGGACAGGATTCACAGAAAGACATGTATATACTGCATGCTATAGCATAGGCTTTTGGTGCTGTAGAAAGACCACTGAGATGATGTCCATGCTGAATTCCATTCCTGTAGGAGCAGAAAGCCTTAAAATTCCTCATGTAAGATTGAACTGCATACTGTTCTTAAGCAGTTGAAATGCCATTGCTAAGTTAGGATTGTATTACATGACCAGCTCTGAGAATGTGCTTCTTGGAAGACACTGATCTGTATCCAGGCTTTGGGAAGAGATAGAGACCACGTGCTGCTGTCCTCTGTGCTGTGACCCACATCATCAGCACTGTTTAGCAGTGCAGTAGCAGAGTGACTTGGGAGCTAGACTGGATTTCAGCCACTAACTGCTGTCAAAGTTTCCTCCTCACTCCCTCTTGTATGTGTTCTGTGACTCTTGATTATATGAAGATCTTGGTAGGATAAAGGAAGGCTGACCACCTTGTAATGGTCAGAACAAAGAAAGGGCTCTCCTTGTGTTCTCTGGTTTTGGTCTGGTTTGTTGGTTTGGTTTTTTTTAAACACCTTGATTGTTCATTAAATTGTTTTTCCAGTCGTTTTCCATGACAGTACTTTAAGGCATTTGTACAAGCATGCAGCATTCTAGCATTTAATAGATTGTATTGTATTACAATAAGGACATTTAATATTAAAAAGTGTATTTCAAGTGAGATCTAGGTGACAAAGAAAACTTGTCTGTATAAAAAAAATTGAAAATACAAATGTAGAACTAACATTTAATTGCACCATTCTGAAGTGTAAATGAACAAACCAAATTCTCCGATACATTTTTGTGAGATAATATTAATTCTAAATTAACCACAGTTTACAATGTTAGAAGTTTCATATTTTGTCAAATAGTATGAACAGAATAGCTGGATGTTACAATATCCTTATCATTTTGACATTTTTTCAACCAAGTTAAAATCTGAGAAATTCATGGAGTAACTGACTCTACTGTTACTTCACTTCTATGTACATATTGATAGACAGATAGCTAGCTGCATTATTCTTCCATGTAGCTTGTCTGGCAAAAATTTGCTCTTAGCCTTCCTTCTTTTCCTTGGTACTGTTCCTTCTTGAAATCTGTAATGCTGCAACCTAAAATGCACACATTATAAAATGCATGAACTGCAGTGCAGAAATATTTATACAGTCAAATTGTACTTTTTTTCCTTCTTTAATGAATTATTTATCTGATCAATGTGGTCGTCTTCTAGTTTACCTGCTAAGTAATGGAAATTACGTGGTCACGGAATATAATAAAGAATACAATATAAAAGCAAATCTGTTATAAGATCTAAGATGTTTTATTTACTGGAGGAAAAACTCACTACTGTTTTCCACTTCAGTATGAAATATCCATCAAGGGTGTTATTTCCTTTGGTTTCTTTTTTGCTTATAGATATGTTCTATTGCCATGGAATTCAGAAGAAAATTGACACGGAATTCTTTGGGCATGTCTTCAAATGATCTTTCACCTTTAACGGTAAGATGGCTGGAAGAGGTTTATCTCCACTAACATTTTCTCTCACTCGGGAATTAGTTCAGGTTGAAGGAGTCTGTATATTCATGGTTATGAAAGGACCCTTCTGATAATCTAATGTGACTCCTTAGCATAGTCCAACAGTTTCTTCATCGCACTGGTAGCAGGTGGCTGAGCGCTGACATTAATTCAAGTACTTACGTATCGTGTGGGATGAGAATCTATTGAAATCTTCTGAATAAACCAAAATATACAGTAGTAAATCCTGTCTTTCATGAATGTTTCGTCCCACGTCCAGATAGTTTGGAGCATCCCATAAATACATAAAATTTTCCTATGCCAGAAAGGTTCTCTGTATTTGTCAGTGCCCTCCATGCATGGGCCAAATACACCTCAGGGAAAGGAGCAACCAGAAACCTGAGAGACATCAAGCAGAAGCTGTGAGAAACAAGGCATGATTTTTCCCATGGAACTTACCAAGAATATTATTTTAAAGCCATTCACTTAAGACTGGCTGCAACTTTGCTAATAAAGCGAGTTATATTTAAAAAGTAATTTGATCCTCTAATTTGTTAAAGGATGTCCTGAATCATCCCATTAAATGGAGTGTTCTGTGATATTAGGAGCAACAGAGCTCTGCCAAAGAGTTACCCTTCCTGTCACTGATAAAAAGAACAGAGAAAGGTAAGTATAGATGGGGGTGCGAGTTACTTTCATCTTCTAGGAAGTGGCACCAAATCCTTGGCATAATCTGTCCCAGGGAAACGCAGAGCAACCTTGGGGCTCTTTAGGTTTGTGTTGGGATACAGAGCGATGGATAGTCATAGCTATCTTTATTTTAATCTGTCTTTCCTGGGAGGGTGGGATGTGTGTGTGAAGGGAGGGAGGGGTGCGCCTTTCCTGCTGCTTACAGCTAAGAATTGGCTGAACAAAGTGCCACTGAGGAGAATGAACCATTGGATCTGAAATACTGTACAACCAATTTAACAGAATCATGGTGATATTTTTTTTTTTTAGGCCAGCTGGAAATCATAAAGTGGTTTATAGGAACAGCAACTTTCCCATGCGAAGGTTGGAGGTGTTATGTTACTGCTGCAAGCCTCATCTTGCTTCTGTAAGTAGCTCTCTTGCAATATACTGCCCATTACTGCTTTTGCAACGGGATGCTTCCAGTCCCATTCTCCTGTTATGTTTTTCCTTCAGAGTTTTTAATGCGTGTGCAAGGGTTTCCAGTTAGAGGCTGCTGCTTGCTGGCTGTCGTCTGAATGAGCTTCACAGATCATTCCTTCACAGCTGAAGATCTGTGAGAAGATTCAAGCAACTACTGACATCTTTCAATTTGCCTTAGTCTCAACAGGGTTTTCTCTTGTTGCTTCTTAAGTTCAGCAGAGCAAGGAAAGAATGGGAAGCACACTGTGCACTTGAAGTCACAAGACATGTGGAAGGGAGGAGAGGAAAATTGTAGGAAGCACACTTCAGAGACATCGATACAACGCAAGAGAGAGATACATCCAAACGTTCAAATGCTGTGTAACTGGTGAGCTACTGCTGCCCTGTTGTGTCTTTCTCCTCGGAGCAGTTTTGTTCTTTTTATCCATGATACCTTTGAAGCACTGACTGTCCTGCAGTTGAACAGTGTACTATGTTATCTTCACTGAAGTCCTGACTGTAACTACAGCTCAAGTTTTGCAAGTGTACTGTGGAACTGGAAGCGAGCGTCTAGTCTTTATTTAGATACTAGGAGTAGGGCACCTTGTAGGCTGATGAGTAGAATCAAATATACTACGTGAATACATTATGGGGAAAAAAATGCATTTCCCACCCCTCCTGGTTATTTGCTTAGAATCTTGCTTCTTTCCAAATAGAAATTTTACTACTGGAAGTCAAAGATATAATATATCCAGAATGTATAATTTTGCCATTTAAAGAAGACTGCTAAAATAACCTTTCTAACATTACTGTAAGATGAGAACTTATTTTATATCTGCTGTAATCCTATTGACATTCATGCACATTTTCCTCATAATGCTGAATTAACTTTGGAAACATATTTTTCCCCGAGTAAAAGTGAAGACAACTTCACTGAAATTTGCCATCAAGGAGTTACGAGTAATTTGCACTGACATCATGTATCTCTGAATCAAAGACCTTTGAGATATTTGGAGATAATGTTATCACCTTCAGGGTGTTTGGGCCAGGCCCTTTGTCAGTAACTGAAGGTAAAAATCTCTGTCTGACTTTTCGCGTCACTTCGTTGCGGTAACAAACAGAATCCTCTCTCTTGCTACGTAGAAGCCTCCCATTATAACAGGATGGAGCAGTCAGACAGGATACAGTAACATAACTTACAGGTCTTTGAGTTCAGCAGTCATTTATTTATTATGCTGTAAGTGTTTACAGAAGCTGTATCTGATTTATATAAATCTCCAAATGTACACTCCTTTATGAGATTTTTCTGGTTGTAAATTCCATATTCCTCTCATTGTGTTTTCATTTTTAATTTACTACATTCCCCCACAGGCTTTCCTCTAACTAGTTTGCTTGTTGTAAATTCAGCAGCGATATTCTTTAAATAAACAGGAGCACAGAACATAATTTCTTGGTAACACTGTTTAGAGAATGGATCAGAATAAGGCCCCAAAGCTATTCTGATGATGAATTAATTATAAGATTCCAGGAAAAACACAGCATTGACATTTTACAAGTTTTGGCATGCAGCCTTTTATAATGGTGCACACTTAATAAAGTTGTTTTGATGCTTACAGTAGGAGTAAAGACTTAACTCTCTAAGAATCAGAAAGTATTGTGGCATAATGTCAACTGAAATGGTAACCTCCTATACTACTTTCTCCATTTAAATCATGGAAATCTATCATTGCTATGCAAACAGAACAAAAGAGTAGATCTTCAAATGCTGAACCCGTATTATAAATTTTCTTGATTGCCTTTCCCCTAGTGTATAAACTTCCATCAGCTTTTGCTTTAACAGTAAAAGTTTTCTGGTCTTTTATCATTAGAATGGTCAAGAAAAATTTCTGTAGTAGTACGTGGTTTTCCCTCATGCTATTTCAGTAACAGTTTGTTCCTTTTCTGCTTCCCATTTATGGATTTTCAAGTAGTCTATCTACAATACTCATATACTTCTGTGTCTGCAGCTGAACAGCTCTCCAATGTTTAAATTTTTTGAAAATTCAAGTAACTAAGGTACGTTATCACTGTTTTTGCAGTTTGGGAACTGAGAGGAATATATCCAATCCCGGAATACCCACAGGAATGCAATTCTCATTGCAATTAAGAGAAATTAGATCTCTAATACACCTTTCAATATTTCACCTGAAGAAATAAAGCTGCTGACTGTTCTTGGGGAGGAAGGACAACAAAAAAAATGCAGATGAGAACAGCATGTAATGAATGTAAAGCCCTGTAGCACTTGAAAAGTTTTTGCTAGCTGCTTAAATTCTTTACAAACTGCTTAAGATGCAGATCCTCAAATGCATTTCTTAAATTCCTGCCTCCATACCTCTTACTGTAGGAGAATTGCTTGAACATAAGACTGGAAAAGTAAGTTTCTAGTTGTATTTTCAGAGCACTTGTACTGGGAGCACATGCGGTCTGTGCAGGCAGTTGCTGTGTCACTCTTTTGCTGAGGGTCCCTAATAACCTGCCCAGCCTCACGGTGCTGGGTGACAGGTTCAGAGGGTCGTGATCAGTTCTGGGTCCTGTTTACATCAGTGACCTGGGTGAAGGGATGGAGGGTACCCTCAATGAGTCTGATGATGATAGAAAGCTGTGAGGAGTGGCTGACGCACCAGAAGGCTGTGCTGCGAGAGCTGATGGTCTTCCTTTTTCCTTCTGTATGGTTATCTGATACCACTCAGTATTACTGTCTTTGAACTAAGAGAAAATGAGGAGTCTTTTGGTTAAATGGTGACCTGTAAGCTGGATTGGTCTGCATACTGAATATAAACTCTGAGTGCAAGAGTAATGTTGTTGTTAGATTTTATTTTTTTTTTAAAGGGCTAAACATTTTCTTTTTTTTTAGAAAGTTATTATTAAGAAGATATCAATATATTTCTATTAATTAAAAACAATATTATGCTACCATCAGACAGCTATTAGTTCTAGTAAAAGGGTATTAAAAAAAAAAAAACAGCTCTAGGGTTCTGGGCAGTACATTTATTTTTCAGTCTAGGCTCTCAGTGTGTTCCATTTACACAAGAGAAAACCCTTCAATTATAAGGTCCTTAATTTACCCAGGAAATTTCATAAGGAAAATGATTAATTACTTTAAGCAATCAGTTTTACAGATAATCACAGTTCTTTATTTAAACCGAGAAAGCAAAAGGGGATCTTATGAATAAAACATAAAGAAGAAAAAAGAAAAAGGAGAAAAGCTTTTAGTTTAATAAATATGAAGTCAGCATAGAAATGTTTCTTCAAATAGACAAATCCCATTAAAGTTTTAACTCTGTTCATATTAGCTATTAATTATGGAATTATTTTGTGTTAATACAGGTGGAATATGGGCGTTAGCACAAAGTGCAAGCAAAGTTTCTGTTAAACTGGCCCATCGCTACGCGTTCCTGAATCTTGAGCCAGAAACACATTGCATGTGGAACTAGAAAACCTGTCCTGGAAAGCAGAAAAGGGTCGGTGTGGTTATGCATAGCTGCCCTGTATTCAGTGACCTCTTGTTTTTCACACTGTTCAAAACAGCAGTGGGAAAGACTTCATCTTCCTGGGAGAACCATGACGTTCAAGTGAGAGGTGTACGTTGCATCCACTGAGGCACGAAGGGTTTTCTGTAGCTGCCAAAGCAGAGCCTTGGTCAGAGCAGGAGCAGGCAGAGGAATGCCTGCCTTGCCTTTTGTTAGCTGGCATCTGACTGGCTGCTCAGGACACTCAAGAACTTTGTATTATGAACACAACCGGAGATAACCAAGTAATTTTATTGTGAAAACCCAAGACACTGAATGGTGTTGGATGGGAATTAGACATCCTGATTCACAAGGTGCTACCTGCTACGTGAGTTCCTAAATTCTTCTGCAGGCCTTTACACTGGTAACATGAGTAACTTCCGAGGGGAGTATTCTAGACACTGGAATAAAGCAGAGAAAGAAAATTTTCCCCACATTCTGACCATCAAATTCTTGTACTATCTACCATTTTATCTGATGTAGCTAAGTCATCTGGTATAAGGTGTATTTGGTATTGCTGTTACTAGTGGATCAGGAATCCGTGTGGCCAGAGACAGAACAACGCTATGTGCTCCTCAGCACTTAAATTCACACTGTTTTTACTGAAACAGAGGTCTAAGGTGTATCAGCTCATGCCTGAGAGGTTGATACCTGATTGCACTGAGTGATAGGCAGAAAAAACAAAGTTTCAGCTCTATGTGCAGTTGCTGCAGAGGGGGAAGTTTGAAAAAGCGTGGTAGGTTCAAGGGAATTGCATTCATAACTATCCAGATGATGTTTGTGCATCGTGGATTGAACACACGGGGTGCTTGTTTTGGTAGGTGAGAGAAAGAGGAGCAGCTATTTGCCATGGTAGACAGCACTGCCATTCTGCTGCAGTGGTGTCCTGCTTGTAAAGCATTCCGAATGCCTTGTTGAAGCAGTTAGGTTTGGGCTGAGAGACATCTCACTTGTGGCAGGGGCATTTGTCATCCTGTAGCTCTGATGGACAGATAATGTTTTGCTGCTATGTAAAATTTTCATCTACTGTGCACTTGTGTCAGGTGATAGGATTTCTTTCTGGCAGTGTGGACTCTTAAGATTTTTTTTCTTTCAGCAAGAATCGATTATTATTCTAGCTTTTCCTAGAAGGAGATATTCATATTTAAAACATAGCTTACCAGAATGGGTATCTTCTCCAAGGAATATTTCGGTACTTTGGTTTTCTGGGTTTGTATTGACTTAGCCCCTGAGGATAATGCATCTCTTCAGAACTATGGCTTGAGTGGGTTCATGGGCTCAATTTAAACGTCATATTTGAGTGATGGGATATGACAATGAAGAGACTGGCAAAAAAAAAAAAATACGTGTCTGAAAGCAATTAAATGTTTTGCAGTGGTGATTGGCATCAGTCCCTAAAAGAGAAAAAAAACCTACCTTCATTATCAAAAAAAAAAAAAAGGAAAAATAAAAGAAAAAACCCCCCCCACCAGTATCTGTATTCCATACATTATGCACAGTTTTGCATCTATCTGTTACTCTTTCCATGCTGGAAATACATGTTAACAGAAAGCATGCTGTTGATTCCTTATTTATTTGCATAGTCACCATACCTAGCAGTCCTCATTTTTTTTTTTCCCTGGGTCCCTAGCTCACAGAATACATTTGGTCATTTAGTGCCTCCTCTCTTTCTATTCCATTTTGAGAAATCCTTTACATATGATAGGGAAGAAAGAACTGCTTGGGGAGCTAATAGCCCTCCTGCTCCTAAGGGAAAGTAAAGTATTGCTTTGCAAGGAAGTGGTCTGCAAACACATTTTTGATGGGAGTTCTTTCTGTGCTGCTTGTCCCTCAGTTTGCCTGTGACCTTCAGTCAAATCATCTTTCCATTTTCTTGCCAGCATGAGTCCCTGTCTGACACAGAGATGCAGAAGAGCTGAGGTTGGAAGCATGCAAGGCTCCTTCCAGATGTCTGAGGAAGGCTTCACATGCCTCTTCTTCCCGTTGAGACAATCTGTACCAGATATGCACAGCAGTGTCTCCCAAGTGTCCAGTCTTCCACGTTCTCCAAGGATGTGGTACAGTAACCTGAGTCGACTCACCAAAGCCTGGTTTGTGTTGGCTTCAGGCAGCTGAGCTCTGCAGCTACTCCTGTCCTCCATCTAGGGTACGTGCCGTGTGCCTTTACTGCCTTAAGCCTTGCCTTGTCTAGACCAGGGGTTTTGCAAGTGCCAGTTTTGCCTAGAGAGATGCCTGCCAAGCATCGGGTGCACATATTACAACATATATTTAATTCACAGTGAAAGCTGATGGATGTGATGTTATTGAAAGGGGAAGTATAAAGCTTAGTGCTTCTGTGTGATCTCGCTTTGCTGAGTTCTTGTTTTAATTTTTGCTACTAGTGCTCTAAAACTTTGCTTTATATTTAATTTAAAAAAAAAAAAACCCAACCCTGGGAGTGACTCCTAATGATGTGATCTAGATTTTTGTCACTTGGGTCTGAGTGATGCTGCTAAAACCCAAATGAGATGCTAGACAGCATAGATTTTAAATTTCTGTTTTGTCTTTGTTGATGGAGGAAAGATAAGAGATGAAAGATCTGCGGGCTTGTATACTAACATTTTAATTTAAAGAGCCTGCATACTGAGCAGAGTCTGAAACTATTCTCTGAGACACAGTTTGGTATGTTTTATGCATTGACACACCATCTGTTTTGCGTGGAAGAAGAGGGTACAGGAGGCTTTTCTGTAGCAATCCATCTTTTTAAACAAAACAAAACATGTTTTATACTGGAAGAGTCCTTTGAGGAAAGACGCAGCGTTAATTGCATCAAGCACCTTAGACAATTATTGCTTCAGAATTTTGAGAAGCCTTGGAACCTTATTTGGTTCAAACCACCAAAAAAAAAATTACTGGAATAAATGGAACTGCCCAGAGGGCCGTTATTAAGTTCAACCAATTTTTCCTTTGTACCTGTTCCACAGAATCTTGAAGAGGCTTTTTTTTTAACTGCTAAAAATAACTGCCCTAGGAAATTTTTTGGGTAAAAAAATATAATATAATGTAAGTGTGCCAGGGCTCTTGAAATGACCATAAAGTCACCCTATTCAGTGTACAGATCTTGTTACTTGAAAGTATTCTACATGTAAACTTCAGGATGCTGGACTCCCAAAGTATCTTCTGAAAAGCTGAGTGAGGATGTTGTAGGAATACACATGACCCCATGCACCGGGTTAGAGTAGCAGAGGAAGTGTAACATGTTTATTTTGAATTCCAGAAGTGGGAAGTGCCCAATTCCCATGCCACTATATGTGAAAACACTGTACGCGTGATACTAAGTATTTCATTAGCAGCAAAATCTCAATTGTAGCTTATGTATAACAGCTTCCTGAAAGTTTTGATGTCAGTTTATGGTTTGTTGTAGTTTGCATGAGGCGATCGTTGTTTTGGCTTTCAAAGGTGTAACAGGGACCATAGCAGGCAGACTATCATAGCAGGGCAGCAGTAGATGACCTGATTTATTGTGTTCTCGTGTCTGGAGATGAAAAACAAAAAGGAGAAATAAGCTGTTGGGGAAAAAAAAGATATGGGAAGATTGTGTATCCAAAAAGGGAATGATTGATAAAGGCTTTTCTTGGGATGTTGTGACATCTGGCAGAGTGTTGCGAAATGTGGGCAGACAAAGAAAAAGGAATTGGGGATTCATTGGTAATTGGAACTGTTGATAAGGAACTGTCATTAAGGTCCAGAGTACAATCTGATAGCAGAGGAAGCTATTCATACAGCTCATCACACTCAGTTCATTAGCAAACAAAATACTGATCCAGGGAACTGCTAGAAGGGTGAATGTGTTTGCTCACAGTCAAGAAGCCAAGTATTGCATAAGGATAATGGAGGTAACAGTGCAGTGTGTGTAGCAGAAAAGCTAAATGTGCTTTTATCCATGCAGCAGAAAGGGGGTGCAGCAAGCAAGTTGTTGTTTGTCAGTCAAAATACGGGGAAAAAAAAGAGCACTTTTAAAAAGTTAAATTATATATGAAGATTTGTATGAGAGTACACAGCAGCATGCCGGGCTACAGAGTGCCAAGATTAAAATCATGATGCTGTAACCTCAACTTGACTTCAGTGCAGCACCGATAGTTTGCAGTCTGTAGTCTGACATTTTACGTGGTGGGCTGAAACCTACCCCAGAATTTCAAAACAGCTTCATAGGAACACACGTTTACCACTCGATTTCTCATGTCCCACATAAAAAGATACCTTTCACAGAGCTGTAAAACTTAATGCTAACTGAGGATTTGCCACTAGTACCCCCTCATGCCTCTTTTGAGTCATCTCTGCACAATAAATATTTCGGAGGATAGGGACTGGGAGGATGCAAGAATAGGTATAATTAAGAGTTCTTATAGGAGAAAACAAGAGAAGCACAAAACGTATTTTTTAAAATCAGCTTATTCTAAAAAAATCAAGAAAAATAATACAGTGCATTGCTAGGTAAACAAAAATACATTGAAATAATCATGATTAGCCAGAAATTTATCCACAAATTTCAGTATTAGAGTCATCAAATAAGGCATATAGCCCTCAGAGTCATCAAGTCTTTGTACAGTCCTTTCAGGTCGTGAGATTGGTGACTGTCTCCCCATAAATTTCTACCAAAATAAGCAATTGTGGTCTAGCTAATCAAAAAATCTGCTCTTATTGGATGTTTGTTGACAATTAAACCCATAGGTTCCGGAAAGATTGCGAAGCTTTATGGTACCAGATGTGGGGTTTCAGGTTTTACTTTGCATTCTCATGGACAGATTTTTAATCTAGTCATTACTGGGTAAAATATTACTTATATCAGCATGTGCCATTTAAATACCAAATACACTAATGTGTTTGTATAGACTGAAAGTGTGCATTTAATTATTTTTGTTGCTTCCAAGCAATAACTGAGTCAAGAAATAAGCATGACGTTGAAAACGAACTTTGCAAAAAGGGGTGATTTTTGTGAAGAACATGATCCTAATCTGACAAGTTGAAATCCCTTGATCTGGTAAAATGCTTGTAAGCCGTAAGTTACCTGATCAAAACCTCAAGTTCAGTTAAGCTCCTGTTTCACATCAGTACTTTTGATGAGACTTGAGATTCACCTGGTGATGTGAACTAGCATGTCCATGCTATGCTTTCCAAACATACTTGCAGGAAAGAGCTGGGTTAAGCTGTGAAGTCCTGATCTTCTACCCACTCACATGCCCATCAGCAGTAGGTCTGGAGTCAAGAGCCTGGAAGCCTTCCTGGATCCTGGATCTCTGCCCTTGCTCTATGTCCTGACCTCATGTTCTCCCACTGGAAAGAGGTCCTGGTGTGACTGACTGGGAGATTGGCTTCAGGGTGGGCCATGGTGTACAGCTACCTTGCTGTCTAGCTGGAGGTGGTGGGCATGCAGAGAGACAGCCGTAGGAAGAGGTGTATTAGATCTCTGCTGCTCTGTCATCCAAACCCGTGCACCTGATACCAAAGACCCTATGTTGTGCTTGGGATCCCTGACAGGTCCCCAGTTAACAGTGAGGTACAGAAACCCAAAACTGATGATGATTTTCTTTTTATCTTTGGCTGAATAGAAGTGAAGAATACCTTCTTAGTTGTTCAGAACTATTTAGTGCTTCTGTGTGTTAACCCTGGGAGGGCAGAGTTCAGTCATCGTTAATTCTGTTTAGTTTCTGTAAGTTGTCTACGGGCACGTCTTGGGTCAGATGGCTGCATGTTAGGTGGCTAGTCAAACCATCAGGGTGGGATTCTTATTATTAAGCATTAAACTGTCAGACTATGCTACATGGGTGTCCAGACTACAAAAGTACACAGAACAGGATGTAATCCCATTTCTTGTGTTTAAGTAGTAACTTAATTTGTGTCGAATGGTTGAAATCGCATGCGGTACTATATTGGTTGCAGTCTCTTAAATGATCCTTTATATAGTGTTTTGTGCCTTAAAATGGATGGTAAGGGATTTCAATTAGTCACACCAGCCTGGGTTTGTGCACCCAAAGGAAGACCCATGCCAATTTACAGTAACTACAGCTTTTCTAGAGGCCAGGTTGCTGGTTTTTATTTATTCATTCATTTATTTAGGTTTAAGAACTCCCCACCAAAAGGTGCCCCAACAGAGCTCTGAGGCCTCATGACAGATCCTTGAAACAACAGGAGCTGCACAGTTAATCACTGTTACATCAACAGCACGAGATAGTTAGGAGTTTCCTTGTTTGACTTTTAAAGTTTCTTAACAAAAAGATATCTGCTTGTACAAAATTTCTGTTACTGGTCGTTGGCCTCATTCACCTTTCTACTGTTTACACTTAAATTGCTGTTTTGAAGTGAAGAAAACAGATTTAAAACATGGTTTAAAACTGTTGCCATTGTTCTCCATTAAGCTGGGGCTGCTACCCAGTGTCTGAAAGTTATAAAGGAAATAATTATACAATTTATATTCTTTCTGGGTCCAAATTAGCAGGTGCTTTGAGGTAAAACATGGATGAATTTCCCATAACCAGACTTGATGTGGCGAACGAGATAGCTAAAAAGTGCCTGCGGTTATCTTCAAATGAAGTTATATTGGAATTGTGTCCAATATCCTTTATTACAAGGTGAAGACACTCAGAGCAAATAGAAGGCGATGGGTTTTTTCATTCTCCGTGGCCTTTCTTCAAGCTTTGCTTTGTAATGTTATTTATACTTATTTTGGGGCTGGGTTTTTTGGAGAGTGATATTTTAAACTGCTTATAGCCTTTTATTTCCTAACAGTGTGTTCACATTTTAGAAATACAAGGACTGTGGGGTGGGGTTAGCTCTGAGTACAAAGCATCAGCAGCTACATCAAGACCCACCCTTAGTTTGGGTGTTTAATCGTTCCTTTGTAGAATAATAGGGACGTTCCTGTAATAATGCAGGTATGGGAGTAAAGCTCACGTCTCAGTTCTTCTGTATGAGTTTTGCTGCCTGGGCACAGATTCCTGTTCATGTGCAAACAGAATCAATCCCGTTGTTACGACTGCGTGGTTATCAAGCCAGGTAGTTGGTTTACAAAACACAGAGGTTAGCGATTTGCTTTGTTTGTCTAGGATAACTGCAATTTTAAACATTATGCTTTTAGAAACTTCGTGATGCAAACCATGTTTTTACTAAGATGAAAAGACATGGATGAATTCTTCTGTGTGGTGTAACATTTTCCACACCAGGTTGGTTTATGCATTTATTTCAAAATATTTTACGTTATCTCTTTCATTTTACTTAGTTATAGAAGTTCAAAACACTCTTGGGACAAAGTCTAATGACTTAATTTCACACAACTGCTCCAACTGAGTGAATTACGTGCTTACCAAATACAATAATAAAGCAGTCTGGACATGAAGTGTTCAGATGCTGCGAATGTCAACATTTTCTACCTGAATTTAACAGGAACATGAATGAAAATCAGGTTGGTGTGAGCGTATCGTACATACTGTGGCATCCACGCAGAAGTATCTTTAAAAAGCATTTAGAAGTATTTAGTATGTGTACATTATTTTGCCCAAAGGCAAAATCATTTAGGGCAGCTCTTCCTCAACAGTTTCAAGAACATGAGACCACTGGAGCTTCTCTTAATACCTGTGAGCAGCAAGAGTAACACTGCCATGCCACGTCACGTGAAATCGTGAGGAACCCTCCCCGTTTGTGTGCTTCTGTGAGAAATGCTGATTGTTCTCAAGCTGGGCACACACGCTGGTCGATCTTCCTGGTAAAAGTGGCTTAGCTGTACAAAGAACAGGGGAATCGAGGGAAAACTAATTTAGTAGCTCCCGAACTGTTTCCGGGTGAGTTAACCTGGGACCGCAGGCTGTTCGTCACAGTTCCTGGTGGCATCTGCCACTTCTCTTCATTTTGCTGCTGACAGCGCAGTGTGGTACCTTGTTTCACTGATTTTTATTTATTTATTTTTTAATTTTTCCGTCTTTGAATAAAAGCATGGCCATCTTGAAATACATCTGATTAGGCAGTATTTGTCATACAGCGTTTAGCAGATCACCATCAGCTCTTCTTTGTACAGCTGTCTGCCTTACTCATTCAAATCTGCCCTTGTCTAATAGGAATGGGAGATAGTCTGTGCTCCTTCTGGAAACTTTTGATAAATCTTTTTGACAATCTAGCAGTATTGATAGCAATCAATCAGTATTTTCTCCAGTTTTTATACAAGCTTTTGCTTGTTGTAAAATGGTAATAAAAAAAAAAAAAAAAGAAAGAAATTTCTCTTAAGTCATGTGCAATCCCATGACCAATCTACAATCTCAGCACTGCCTGGCATTCTTACTATCTGTGTATCTTGAGAGTTTGCTTCGTGGCTTAGTGTGGATTTGAGGAGAGTGGAAAAAAAGAGGGGGGAATGAGGAGGAAAACCATTGCTTGTATAAAGAAGGCTTGGTATATTGAAAAGCAAAATGAGTCATCTTGTTTTATGGAATTCTCTGTGATTCCTCTGTTGAGTTATACAGCACTTAAATGGGTATTAGGTAAAAGCATAACCTAAGTACAAAAATACAAACATATAATTTGATTCACCGGGTTCCACATTCGTCAGAAATAACGATGGTATTATGGAAATCATGTCAGAAATATGCTAAAAACATTAAACGTTTTTAGTTACCAATGGACAAAAGGAAGATGGAGAGGAAAACTAATGAAGTTGGAAAGTCTGTATTATAAAAGAATAAATCTCATGCTTCGAGGGAAGAGAATGAAGCCCAAAATTAGAACAGGTTTTTTTACTGGTTGATGTCTGTTCTTTTCCATTGCTACTGCTTAGCCACAGTGCGCTGAAAATAAAAGTAACCGTGACATACCCACCTCTTACCATCTAAATACAGATTGACATGAAATAGCCAATTGAATCAATTGAATCACTAATTGGTGCATTTAAAGTTCTATTTAGGAAAGCACTGAAGAAAACTGAGAAGTGAAATAAGAAAAGGAATAGCAGCATCGAAAAATAGGCCTGTTTCTGACTGAAGTCAGTGAAGGCTTCATTATGTTTTTCATCTGCTTATTGTACAGATGTTTATTTATACTTCCGTTCAGTATGAAGGAAACCTCCCTTTTAATTCAAATTTATGTAGCACTTTCAAGGCAGACAATTTGCATTAAAAGAAGTCGGAGGTCATGCTGAGATGCTGCCGTGATTGGCAGCGCCGTAAACCACAGATAGATGTAAGATAGCCTATTCCTTCTCCTCTCCTAGCCTCTAATAGTCTTGTAAGTTATTTTGTCATCTCATCTCGTTCTGCTGTTCACAAGCATGTTGTGTGAAGCAAGCATGCCAAAATGAAAGGAGAAGTGTAGATTGGAAAACGTGTACGTAACGTTATGCTGTTTTTCCTAGCTAGCTCATCTAGCAGCAGAAAAACACCCTTGAACTGTCTAGTCAGAAAGGAAGAGGTATGAAGAAAAACTGGGTCAGAATTCCATGTCACATAATAAAGCTGCATTTCATCACTTAAAAATAATTTTTCAATTATTTCTTTTTTTTTTCCCAGAGACAAAGATACAAGAACGTCTTTACACGTTCTTGTGTTGTGGTGACTACATGCTTGCTAAGTTTTCATTGCTTCAACTGTTCACACATCCTGCAAAGTTTCTGTTTAATCTTACTCTTTTTCTCACCTCATTTGATCTATTTTTGTAAAGTTACTTTCTTTTAGATAAGATCTGGTTCAACGCAGAGGAAAATTACTGCTAAAGATTGACTAAAAATCGTAATTCTTACTATGCTTACTGTGTTTTTGCAGTGAGTCTATTCATAGCCTTTCAAAAAACCTGATGTGTGTTAAAAACTAGACATATTTCACGAAAGTGGAAATGAACAGAAGTCCTTCCTATTTATTCCTTTTTAAAGTCTGATCTCCTTGTAAATTTTTGTGTACAGTCGAGCTGAAAAGACCTTGCTTTTTTTTGTCTGTAAAACAAGGACATTTGCATAGTTGTCTAAAGTGTTTAATAATTCTGGCCTTCCCTTTGAAATTAAGCCAATGTGATTTTGGTTGAAGGAGAGATTGAGTGTTTTCATTATTCTGAGTGACTGTCACTTGTTCCTTGCAGAGGTCTGGGAGGAGTGGCCAAAGAAGGAAGCAAGCTCAAAGCTGCACTGCTCACCACTGTTCCTGTGACTGCTGGCACTGGATGGGTTTTTTTCTCTTTTGTTCAGTTCACCGTGTTTCCCTTTAGAGTTTTTGTGTGTGCATGGTCCAAAACAAAACAAAATACGCATCAGGGTTCAGTTAAATGAATAGGAAGCCTTGCCATTTTGTTTTCAGGTGAAAAACAAGCAAAACACCCCAAACACTAATACTCGTGGTTTGTTTTGTCACGTATACTAAAGAAACATTTAATAGTAATAGAAGATCCAAAGACAATGGCAACAAGCACTTTTTTTTTCCTGAAGGCTGTGACAGAGGTGATGTCTGTTACTATTAAGATGTAGCTGTAAACCATCCATCTGTTAATCTTCTTGTGTTTGCCATCGCAGGTTATTTGTAACTGAAGGCTGACTCAAAAAAATACTTTACTTCTTTATAATAACCTTCCGTGAACACTGGATAGTCTATTATTACCTTTTATTTTTGAAAATGAGAGGTATTGTACGTTTATGTGACCCTTCCTTGGGAGAAGCAGTCTCGTGCTTTCAATGGCTTTCGTACTTGCTGGGTCCTAAGAGAATTTAGTCAAAATGAAGCAGCGTGCTTAACCATCTGTAAGATGCATCCTTTATAGTAACTTTAAATGGAATGCATCACAGGCATTTGAAGGGGGGGGTGGGGAGGGGGAACAAGTCATGAGCCACAAGCCACAATATTTCAACATATTTTGTATCCCGTTCAGGCAGATGTTTGGCCTCAAGACATGTAAAGTGGCTGGATTTGACTCTCTCTTGATCTCTCTGCAACTTGAGCTGGGGAGATGAGAGCAGCTCAGCAGGAATTTAGCTAAATAAAGGAGCTAGATAAGCGAAAGTAAAATACTGGGGAACGTTGTGATAGATAAATCCGAGACTAAATATGTATTTTTGTCAATTGTATAAATTCTACTAGAACGTGGACATGGTAATAGCCTGTCTCTGAAAGGGTGTGATAACCCTGCCAGTTTGCAGATCCAGGGCAAAATCTGAAGCATGTTAATTTATTCCCCCAGCTCGATTGCTGCAGTGCCTTGAAGTTGCACTACGTTAGGCACCCACTGCTCTAGTACAGGCAGTGAAGATGATTAAGGACCTGGGAACAATAATCCAAAAACCCCACAAGTTGTGGAACAAATTTATTAGGAAAAGCAGGTGCAGGCACATGCCTGATTTCTGGCCTCTGTGTAAACCTGGGGCATGTGCCCCACAGGCAGTCATTAGCCATCTCCAGCCATCTGAAAGCAGAAGACAAGGGCTGTGCGTGCACTGCACGCTCCGTAGTGGTTGGTGAGCTAACCTTGGCTCATCCTTACTACAATACAGCCACAGGAAGAAAAGCAACTGTTCATTTTAGGTATAATTACAAAATGTTTCCATCATCATCTCAAAACACAGGAGATTTGAATTAATTCCTTTGTTGAGGGTAAGGACCAAGATTTTTTTCCTCCTTCTTCCAACTTTCAAATGATCAAAACAGAGGATCAAAATGATAGTCTATTTTATATATATACATATACATATATAAATATTTATGTTTAACAGCTATTTGTAATTTTAAATTACCAAAATATTTTTAATACCTTTTTTTGATAGATTTTATTAATGTAATAGCAGCCATAGAGAAACCTGAAAGACAAATTAGAAACACTGTACAAGGTGAGAAGAGGATTGCCTTTTTCTGGCACAGCAGCCAAGAATGGCACTCAGACCATGAAAGTTGCCAGCAGAGCCCATCTGTTAAGCAACAGGGTAAATCAGATGCTGCAAGTTTCCAGTTATCTCAGGAAAGGAAAACACTGAGAAGAGGCAAATAAAGGCAGGAAGGTCATTTTCACCTCAAAGGTCTATCAGAGCTTTTTCTCTCCGTAACCTGCTCTTAAGTTGGTCCCTTGTTGCACAGCTCTGTGATTGATCAGTCAACTTAAAATGGACCCTGTCTTCATGTCCTTGCCCTGTCTGGTCAGGTCTCTGAAACTCCAAGGGCAACGTACTCCAGGGTCCAAAGATGCCTCTCTTTGTTGGAGCATGGTTCTTGAAATATTTCAGTGTCTGGATTCTTCTGACTGCTTTCTGTTCACATACCCAGGGGCTGCCTTGGGACTCTGAAGAGCTGGGAACTTCAGGTCTGTAATATGCTTATTTGGACAGAAACTGAAAAAAAAAAAAAAGAGTAGAAATTCTGTCTTGAACACAAATACATCACTTCATAGGCATGTGAGACATCTTTGAAGGCCCAGCTCCTATGGAAACATTGTTTGAAGTGATCCCATTTGTTTTATTAAGCCAGGCTCTCTCTGCCACTTTCAGGTGCTGAGTCTACAAAGAACGTTTGTGTGAGAGATGGTTGAATA
Source organism: Actenoides lindsayi (assembly GCA_025331215.1). Lineage (NCBI taxonomy): Eukaryota > Metazoa > Chordata > Aves > Coraciiformes > Alcedinidae > Actenoides > Actenoides lindsayi. The sequence goes on along the minus strand of WTSP01010766.1, from coordinate 85,471 downwards.
GTCAAGCTCTTCTTTGTCTCCTCTGTCTCTTTTGTCAGGCATATTTTCTGTATTTCTCAGTTACTTTAACAAGACCTCTGTAAAACACTCGTGTTCCGTGGAACTAGGTTACTGGTTGAGGGACACCTAAAAGCAGTGATTTAAAGTGGTCTTGGTAGCTTCTCAGTTGCAGGTGTTCTGCAAGCTGTCTTGTACGTTCCCCAGGTTTGCCCATTGCCTGTCTTGGAAAATCTGGCAGCAGCTTGGCCCGCAGGGCAGTTTTCCACTCACAGAGAAGAAAGTGTGATGATGTACACAGGTATATCCTGCTCTGTAACACCGTTTTCTCTTCTAAAAAGGTAACCACTGCTTGCAGCAGCTCATGTGCACTAGGACTTTGGGTTTTGGGTTAGAGCATACATAGAAAACTATTGTACAGGAGACACACTCCTGCATCCTACAGTGCTGCATTGCTTCTGGCACTTGAACTTTGGTGTGGCTCAAACCAATTTTTGGTACACGTAAAGACAATATTCCATGTTCTTCCTCATGTGAAACCTCACACTGGAGTCTGCAATCAGGTGCACGATGGCAGGCTCTTGAGGAGTCTTAGAGAGCTTCCCTTGCACGACTGCCAATTGCTACCTAGCTGGTTTGTTCTGACACCATTTATCCACAGCAACACGCATCCAGGTCAAGGCATGCAAGGTTCTGCGTTGTCAGGATGTTAGTCTTGCACTTTGTAAGCGTTCCCGGGCATGCACTTTAGGCTGTTAATTGTCACGGAGAGTTAGAGTCTAAAACAGCTTTGTTATTTAAATAAATAAATAAATAGCCAGGCAGAAAAAAGCAGCCCTGCAAAGAGCCAAGCAAAAAATTTCAGCGCAGAAGAGCGAACTGAAACTAATAAGTGCATAATTCCCCCAATGCAGTGCACATCTGAGCTTCCAGAAATCTTGAAGTTACATTTAGAATTAGATTCCTTATCTTAATACCTCCCAAATTTCAAAAGCTGTATTATTGCCTTTTGTATGAAAAATACTAGCACAGAAAAAATATGATGCATATGTGGTCTCCCCAATGGAGAAGAAAGTAATAATACAGTAGAGCCCTTTTCTATTGGATTCTCTGACATAGCAAATGTTTCTAAATCCCCTGATACCTTTATTTAACTTTTTTTCTGTCTTTCAACAGAAATAAAAAAAAAAAAAGATTCCTATTGCGTATCATGAGCAATAATTTTACAAATCCTCTTCTAAAAGACATATCATTCTCTGTATTCGTAACCTTCTAATTCTCTTTGCAAAAGACTGTAATTCACCGTTTCATCAAGCAAAGCATAAAAGCAAAAATGTGCATGTGTATATCTCTCTGTACAGTGACACATGCACCTTTGGTTTTCACTGCAAGTGTGTGGGATTTTTTTTTTATTTTTCATTTTTTTCTTCTTTTTTTTTTTTTTTTTTTTTTTCCTATAGAAATATTTTCTTCTTCTCTTTCTCTCGGATCACAAGCTGTGCTGACACGTACATGTCCTAGACCAAACTCTCAGAAAGTGGTAACCAGAAAAAGTGGTGCAGCTGGAATGTGGTAACGTCCGTAAATTACTCCAATTTTACTAATCCATATTTGAGGAAAGCTCTTTTGCAGAGAACTTTAGAATGAAGCTGATTTGATTAACTGTCATTTTTTTTCCAGATCTTGAAAACATGGCCAGCCTTTTACAGAAATAACAAAACTGTAGATTCATTCAGTCAATTAAATTGAATTATTGGAATGAGAGATTTTCTGTGAATAGTTTGTGAAACCCAATTGTCTAGTTTCAGCCTCGCTGAAGGGACCACAGATGTCACAGCTCAGTTCTGCATCTTTCTGGTACATTTATTTTTCTCTGTGAGGAGAGTCCACAGCACAGGGTAGAATGTGGCTATCACATGTCTAGCAGAATACTCACTGTCTTCACGTTTCTTTTACTTTTTGGATAGTAAGTGGAAACCTTATTTACTTCAGAGAATGTGCATTGGTCCCACGCTGCTTTTGTATCTTGAGCATGTTGGCATCAAATACTCAAAGTAATATTGAGGGGGCTGACACTGCCGGTTTTTGCCTTGAGGGCATCTTGTTTTGTGAGGCTTTCATAATTTGGCCAATGCACAGTATAAACGTACAATACCAACTAATAATTTGAAATCAGATTTTGCAGAGAGAGTAGAAATTCAGTTAAGAGCCACACTTGTCATGGTTAACCACTCTAGAGGTTTACGGTTCAGCGCACCTACTGTTCATCTCTCTAAGAAGTGCAATTTTTCAGCTGTTTTTCAGGATGGTGTAAACAGTATGTGTTTAGAAAATTGCTAATGGAATGAGGTTCAAGCTCATACAGTTTAACACTAAGCTTATTATTATGATTCTCGTAAGAAACTTAGTGATTGTCCAAACCTAGATCATCTGGAGCAGCTGGTATGTGTCTGGCAGTAATAAAAGTTAGAAATTGTCTAAGTTTATGTGAAAAAGGCTTGGGTAAATGAAAGGTGAAATTAAAAGAGAATTTTTTGAACTGTATCCACTATATTGAAGTGTGTAAGGCTGGATTAGCAGTGTTTGTTACCAGTCTCTGTTCATATTATTTGACATTTTGCTAGAAAATGCTCTTTCAGAGTCTTAAATCACTTAAGTAATCATTTAGTGATGGGATATTGAAGGATATTGTAGAAAAAAGATAAATATTTTAAATCTTTTCAGTAAGAAGGTGGATTTCTATATTCTTCATAGAGCTGAAAAAGTTTCTGTTAAACAAACTAATTTTAATTAAAATATACTACAGTAAAATGGGAAAGGCTGTATGCATATAACTGCATTTGAAATATGAATAATAATGTATATACTTTTAAATGAACTTAGAAAAGGCAAATATTCACTCATGTAATATACTTAGATGAATAAAAATGAACATCTGTGAATATATATATTTTTAGCTGTCTTCCTTTCATAGGGAATTGTTGGGCATTCATTGAAGAATCAGTAAAATCAGGAGGAAAAAGTGAACAGTGCAGCTCCATTCAAAGTACAAATTTCCTCTTCTCTAGCTGAATGAATTTTGTTCCTCTATACTAATATCCAACTCTTCTCTGAGGGACAAATGGCCTCTACAGCAGAGACTTCTCCTGGAGTGAAAGGTATAGCTCTCATATCTATCTATCTTGAAAATTCAAATAAAATCTCCTGATCGGCTGTCACTCTGCATCTCTCAATCCTCAACACTGAGAATTATTTGAGAAGATGGAGCACAGTGTTAGTGGTCTGGGGGAAAACACTTTGTAAACTCTGGGATAGCAAAATAAGGTGGTTAAGCACAGCTGCCCTGGGTTTGGCTCGGGTTAATTGTCCAAGCAGCTGGAAGGGGCCCCAGCTGGGATAAACACCTGCCCCAGGCAGTGGGCTGTTGGGTACCAGACTGAGCCATGGCCCTATATAAAGGGAGGGCTGGCCCAGGGTGGGGGCACCCGTTTTCAGCTTGCTTCAGCGTGGTTGCAGCAGGGCAAGTTGGCATCTTGAGCACAGGTAGAGCTTTCTCGGCTTCTGTTACTTGCTTTGTCTGTCATGTCATTAGTCCTGTTGTTTTCTCCCTGTCTTGTTTTATGAAACTGTCTTTATCTCAACCCCTGGGGTCTCACCTTTTTTGTTTTCTTCCTCCCGATTCTCCATCCCACAGGAGGGGGTGTGGATGGGGAAGGGGTGGGTGAGCATCTCTGTGGTGTTCAGCTGCCAGGAGAGGTTCAACCACGACAACAGCCTCACATAATGCTGTAGTATAAATAAACATAGCGTTGTCTGAAATACCCAAGGCATGCAAGTAGATGCTTATATGGTAGCAGGCATGACTCGGTGCTATTACCCGTGTTTTCAAGTTCTTCCTCTTGCTAAGGAATCTCCAAAGAGAATCCATTTGGATGCTGCTAGTTTTACACCACTGTTTTTCATCTGAAGTGGTTGCAAACTGGGTCTGTGTGCGTTCCCACCCTGTCCTCTGAACACCACCCATGTTGCTACTGCTCTGTCTCATGAATTTAGGCTGAACCACTAAACTGGGGGGGACCAGCATGATGTTCTCCCTGCCTTGGCTTGGGTTCAAGCTTATGAACATGACACCAATAACAGCAGTCCTGTCAACGTGTCTACCCTGAGTGCCTTCTGAGAAACCTTTAAAATCTGAGGGATTTTCTTATTTTCATGGATGATTTCCACATCTTGTTGGGCTGCAAAAAATTCCTTTCCCTGCAGCAAGACTTATAGAGAGTGATGGCTTCATCACCTAATAATTTTTGCATGTGTAAGAATGAATCTTGATGAAAAAAGCTTAATATGCAAGGCAATGCATGAGACTCAACCATAACACTTTTAAACATAAATGTCTGTGGGAAAAAAAAAGCTAATTCTTAAATCCCCCAAATACTTTCTCACTTTGCAGTACACCTAGCAAATATATGTCTATGGTTGATTATCTGTCTGCGACTTTTATTTCGCTATTAAAATTAAAAGCAGGATAGCTTTTGGTAGTAGTTAAGATTTTATAATACACTTAAATTTACATCAGCGCGCTTCTGTGTCCTGAATCACATCATCATGTTCCCTCAATCCAAGCAGTTCTACTTGAGGGCATAAAGATGATCAGCTTGTGTCTTCCTAGTGCGTAAGATTGATCAAAGTAAACCATTAATCAAATAGATATGAAAATTAGAAATAATAATATGAGGCATTAGATAACACAATCTGCATGCAATAGCAGCTTGATCTCTCAGGAAATTAAAATAATTTAACAAAAAGGCCATATTTAACAGACTGCATGATGGAATTAAGAATGAAAATCTAGCCTATTAATCATGCAAGAAATTGCAATTAAATTATATTTGTTAATTTCATAGTGAAGAGTTTTTAAATTAAATCGTTAACCATTTGCTTGAATCTCTCCTTCTACACAATTGTAATTCAGCCGTGAGTGAAATGCACTTTTTAGGGGTTAAAAACCATTTTCTATACAATTTTTTCATTTCCAGTAGAAGACTTTTGTTGGAAGATAAGAGGCACAGATCTCAAATTATGTATCCGTTTGTCTCCCCCAGTATTTTTCTCTTGGTTTCTTTGGTTCTTTGCATCTCTCCTACGCCAAGCAGCGTGGTAGTTTTCTATTACTCCTGATGTATTTCAAATACAGAAAAAATAAGCTTTGCTCAGGTTTTGTTTATGCTGTGATGAAAATATTGGAATTGTCTATGTGTATTTGGAAACAAGGTTTTTAACATATGAAGGGAAGACAACGAAAGGTAATGTATTTATAAAGGCAGGTGGTCCCCTGGAGCTGGTCTCACTAGTTACTCTGCATTTTTTAAAGGCATCAGCATTACTTTTAAACTTTGTCACTACAACCTGAACATTGCAAATGTAAACTGGACACTACCCTAAATTATATATCAGCTTCGATTATGAAGTGAATGAAAAATAGGAGAATAAGCATCTGATCTCAGTATTTCTGTTGAAGTGTTCCATGTTGTCATCATTGCTACTAACAAGTAAATCGTCTTCAGGGAGAGCTGTGAAAGTCCACCCTGGCTCACTGGAGATAAGGTTACACAGATGAGACAGGATTGATGGGGGTTTAAGTTAGTGGATGATTGCCAAAGAACTTTGAGATTAGCTCAGATTTTATGACTTCCACAAAAAAAGCTGAATTCATGCTACAGTCTCTAGAAGGAATTAATGTAGAACCTCTATTTGTCCCCTTGTTTTCGCAAAATACATAGGAACTGATTATTTCTGAAACCTCAGTCTCACTGTTTGGGAGCTTGGACACTACTTTTAAAAGTTTTTTTGAGAGCTGGAGAAGGGTGGAGAGAGACACAGACACATGCACAAAAACAAAACCAAAAAAAGTCATAAACCTCTCTTGATTGTATAAGAAGGAGGCTGTTTCCAGTAAGGATGTGCAAATAGATCAGAGGCCCAGGATATGACAGACAATTCTTGTCATCAGCATGTAATTCAGACCAGAACAAATGCCTGAGATGGGATGGTGGATTGATTAATAAAAGCTTGATGTACTTAGCAAAACAAAGGCTGATGGGAAATGGATTTGTTTCATAAATACAGCCTTGGGATAAATGGGCTCTTCCCATTCAGAACAAAAGGAGCAGGTTAAGTAAAACATAAGAGATTTTTGTATTTTAAACATTGATGAGCTAACATACTGATTATGAATTAGTGTGAATTTAGTCTTTACTAACTTTAGCTGTGCTGAAATTTTGAATCTAGTCTAATTGATGACATATTTTATCTAGATAATGCCTCAAGAGACAGATTCTTCCCTAGATAGTGCTCTAACTTCTTAAATGTTTATTTTAGGATGAGAGAAATTGTTTTGGGGAGGTGCTTATGTCTGTCCTCTAATAAGAGAGCCTAGTAATGAAAAGAAGTTCTTAGTTAGCAGAAATTAGATGAGGTGACTGCTTCCCTTAAGAAGCCTTTGAAAAATGAAAAAAATATTACCAAGACCAGAATCTGACCCAACCCCCAGATTTATTTCAGGTTTACCTTGGATTTTCACCAGCTTTACGTGGATTAACTTCAGCTGCACCTTGGAAACATATGCATCTTCCACATACTAATGGAATCTGATGGGGAAAAAAGTAAATCTCATCAAATTGCAATAGTATGATGATATTTCACTAGGAAATTGAATTTTAATGTAGCATAGGAACTTGTAGTCTTAAATAAAAGTAATGAGTAAGACTTCGTGGCTATATTATGAAGGCTTGCTGTATTTGCCTTCCAGAACAGTTGCCAAATTTTTGTGTAATAAAATCTGTAATACTTTCCTTCTTACAATATTCTGAGTTTTGATTTAGAGCAACTGTTTGCTGCTACTACTAAGTGATTTCTTGTTTTAGTAGTGGAATGTGAAGATTAGGTTTCATAAAATTCCCAAATATCTTCTGTCTGGATGCTGTTTAAGGAATATTCCCAATTCTCTCAGCACTAACATAATTTACATATTTTTGTTATGCTAATAGGAGTGTAGCATTATGCATTGTATCCTTTATCCTGGTGGATTTTGTTCTATCCATTTTGCTTGTGTTTCTAATCTGATAACAGAATATATTAAAAACATCTGTCCTTGCGTTACAACTATTTGTTATTTGTAGGAGATAGGAAATAGAAATATGAAATTAATTTTCATTATGAATTGTACTTGCCCTCAGAAGAAGTTGCTAGAGATTGCATATTTTTCTGCTTCAGAGTAAGAAATGAGATTATATCATGTTATGTTGATTAGAAATTCACTGCTAATATGAAACCTGTACTTACTAGGAAAAAAAACCCCACCAACATTTGTTTTTCTGCATTGAAAGAGTTAGGATTTCTCTGTCTCTCTCTAAAGGCAAGTACAGTCAGGATTTCCATCAATTTTAGCATATATAACAAGTGAAGTGTGTCACGAGTTATAGGAAAAAACCTCAGATAATGGTTTGCTTTATTGGATTAAATTTATGCATCAGTTATGTGTCTGGAATCTTTTAACATCAAAGAAGTTAAAACAAGCTTAGATAAGCCAGTATCAAGAGACTTTTTAAAATCAAAATGAAGAGTGCCTTCTTATTTGTGTTTTGTGTTTGGAAAGATTAATATCAAATGAGTTCTTACAAAAATCTAGGGAAGTTATTCAAGGCACAATCAAGCCTAATAATACCTATGCTAAAGGTTTTTATACTAGTGAAACTTTGCAGTCCTCAAAAAGCTGGTTGGGGAAAAAAGAGGACTGATGAAGAGGTTTTCAAGCTTTCCTTCCTTTAGGGTTTGGTTTTGATTTGGTTTGTGGGTTGTTTTTAGTTTTGGGTTTTTTGTGAGTTTTTTTAGTTCTTGAATTCTATGGCTCCTTTTCTTGAGGAAAGAAACATTTCCAGTATCCTGGAAAAGTCTGAGAAACCATCAGATGCTCATGGCTATTCTTACCCTATGGGCTTTTTACTGGTTTGGCTTTTTGTGTGTTTGTTTTCCTGCAGAAGGAAATACTCAAGATAGGTTAGCTCCAGCCTGGCAGCCTTTAAATCAGTACAGTCTTCCTGAAATGAAGCTCTGGACAGTGGGAAGAAACTTAACTCTTCTGTAGGAGAATGTAACACTTTTCTTCTAGCAAAAAGAATTCATTATCCCTCTCCCTCTTAAGCCTTTTAATTTGCTTATTGAATTCATACATGAAAACAGAGCCATGTGAATACTTTTCTAACTCAAGAAGTCATGAAAGTCAAGTTGTTTTTTTTTTCCCCAAGAAGTATGTTGTACTCAGATGAATGGATAGCTAAGTCTTTTTTCAATAAAGCCCTTTTGTCCGAGACTTAAATTTTGACACTGTTATCTGACTCTAAGAAATAATTCGGAGTATATCAAACCCAAAAAGATGGAAGTTGTAAAATAACAGCTATGCTACCTGATCAACAGTGCAAATTCTAGCAGTAAATTTTTTTAAAATACTCTAAAATTCCAAGTTAACTAGAATTCTATGTTGTGTGATTTATTTTGAATTTATAGCTTGGAATTTTGCAGTCAGTCTTACTGCCTTCATGCACACCATCATATAATAGGAATAATATCTTAGAAATGCTCTAATACAAATATTTAATTCATGTAAGTGATGCTATCATATTGCTGTGCTGTCCTGGGAAATGGCTTTGATTAGCTATAGATAAGGTATCTCAAGTTTCCTTAATAACCACCATTGTTAAAAATTCTTTGCCTGTTGGTATGGAAATACTCATATTCTGTCTAATATTCGTCTCAAATGTAATCTTTCTGTGAAATCTAAGACAAGAAGTTGCAAGAGGAGAGTAGAAAAAGAATGTAGATTCTTGATTATAGTAAGGAAATCTTTTTGCTCTATTTGAGCAGCTTTTACATCCAAAACTTCTCATTGTACAGGCTGGAAAACTCAGTGTTTGCTCCCTATTATTCAGTTCAAACCAGACTAAACTTAAGCCAATACCTTATCTACCTAAACGTGGCCAGAGAACTTCAGTGTCCATTGTTTTCTGCATATCAGTGTACTGCTTGTATACTTCTGTGGGAGAATTAAAGACAGTAGTCAATCTAATTTCCATTTGAAGTCAATGATTTACTAAGTCAAGCTGCAAATTTGAAGTCAGTTTGCAAAGAGCTCCATCATGGGTACTGCTTGGGTCAGGAGCTGTGCTCTGCAGTGTAGTGCACTCCTGGGAGCTCGTAAATTCAGCCTGAAGGGAAGAAGTTAGGAAAACAACTGGTAAAAGTTACCTATAATTAATCCCCTTTGATTTGCAGTCCCACCAGTGCCACTGAGCAGCGTTTGACACATACGTGTTAACATGAGCAGAGACAAAGGAGGAAGAAATGCTTCCCAGCTCTACAGAACCTTGGTGCTACTAAAAAGTTACAAGTAGTTGTACTCTGCTGTCACAGGGTTATGTGAATGAGGAGAAAAATCTGCTAGTTCCAGCTCTCTCTATATATCTGTGTGGCACTTTGGCACAAAGTGTGCTTGCTATGAGTTAGCAGGTGAGTGGATGGGTAGGAGCGGGGCTGAAATGGAGGTCATTTCTATAGAGAAATTGGTGCAGGGTGAAATATGAGTGTACAGACACGTGTACTAAAACTATATTAGCTGCAGTTCTGAATGAAGCTGCTATAAATTAGAAGCATTTATGGGTAAAAATATTTAGTTGCAAAATTAATCGGAAAATAATCTGATTTAAATTAAGAGGAACTGCATAAATAAACCTCAATCACATTTAGAAATAGTTTCCTTACCCTGGCATTTCTAGTTTACTGCATACTTTGTGGCAACAATATTTTCATAATACACTGTAGCATGTTCTTATCATCTCAGCTCTAAAGGTCAGATGTTTTAGATGACTTGAGAATTTTTATAATGTTGAAAGCGTAAGAAAGTATTAAATATATAAATAACAAAAGTATTTTCATGTAAGCCCGAGTGAGTGCAGGAAGAAAGGAAGATAAAGATACTGACAAGCCTGCAGATGATGAATCTTCACTCAGCACATGGTAAGGAGGTACATGACTCAGTCCTGCAGTTTTAAAATAATAACCATCTAGTGCTTTTAGATACTGAAACATCAGAGAAAAATATTACAGTAGTTGGTCTTTTTTTTTTTACAGTTAAAAGATGCAAATCGAAAATATCTAAGGGTTGCTTTGTTCTTCAACTATAAAGTGACCTCATAATAAAAGTATACAGCTTTCATTAAGAAATGTATCAATATATCCTATCAGCTTTTAGTTAAGACTACAGAAATATTCTGGGGAATTACAGATTTTTCCACCTACAATAGAGTTAACTTCTATACAATGTGTACGTTGCAAAGTGTGCTTCAATCCATGACAGCACATGAGAGACCGAAGAGCCAGCTCCCAGCTGTGGGTAATTGATTGACCATTAATATTTGGGATATGAGGTTTCACTCGTTGCAGAAGAACGCAGCTGCCGGGGACACTGACAACTGCCCTGAGGGTGAGCAGAAGCAGGAGACTGGCAGCAAGATGACTGAGGGCTAAAACTGCCAGAAAGAGAAGGACGGATAAAAAGCTGCTTTCCTCAGCTCTGCGTGTCTTTCTGAAATGCATCTCACTTGAGATACAACATGGGCTTGGTAGCCCTGATGATCGTCTTCCTCTTAGGATGTTCTTTCTCTGCTCCAAAGACAACCAGCTATGGGATGCAGCCAAAGCATGCTACCAAGGAACAGCAGCAGGAATAACAGATGTCAACACTGATGCCAGATACCAAGTCAACCAAGTCAGACAGACACAGAACAATGCAATGTGGAGCTTCTGTCGCATGAGAGCAGTGCTACGGAAAGTGACGTGATGACAATAGAACACTGAGCAATCAAATAGTGAACAGTCTTGAACTTGATGGCAGAGTGTGACCTGTGCTCAGAATGACTTAAGTAAGGACAGCTTGGAAACTATGTTTTAAGGGATCTATATTAGCCCAACTCTAGCCCTGTGCTTTCCTTGGAGGTTTTCCTATGTTGATAGCCCAATACTGAGAGGCATGGGAGGTACAGTTACAAGACTGCCAAAGAAGTGGCAAATTCATAGTAGCATCAAGGTGCTTCAGGCGTTGATTTTTAGCTTGCTTTACTGACAGATTCACAGCAGCAATGCAAGGAATCGCTCTTTGCTGACTAAATCTGATTGTCTGTAAATAGAAGGCAAAGGAGGAGGAAGAAATAATATAAAAAGAGTGCGTTTGGGTAATAGAAAAGAGCAGAAATCCAATTCTGTCAATATAGGCCCACAAACCTTGTGGAGATGTGGTAATCTTTCTCTCTGGACCAGTAAGATGAGGTTATCTCTGAAGAATAGGATGGCAGCGGTTCAATCACAGTGTGTTAAAGGAAGATTAGTAAAGCTTGCTTTTTCTTACTGGTTTCCTAGGATTGTCTTGAAATTAAGAATACAAAATTACATACCATCTTGTCACCAAATAATCCTAGCTTCAACTTCACTGTTTCATTTAATTTTTCTATGTTTTTTTGTTTATAGTAGTCTTGCACTATCATCCAATTCATAATTGCTCTGCTTTGAACAAGTTAAGGTGTAGAATCCCCTAAGAGAAAGCAGCACTGCTCTTCCTATGATCTGTTTCATAGAATAGAATCATAGAATCACCAGGGTTGGAAAAGACCTATGGATCATAGAGTCCAACCATTAACCCTACTCTAGCAAGTCTACCACTAAACCATATCCCCAAGCACCACATCTGTACGGCTTTTAAACACATCCAGGGATGGTGACTCAACCACGTCCCTTTCTTGCCACCTTTGACTACATCACAGGAATTGGTAATGATATTTCTGAGGTGTAAGAGGAAGGAAGAGTGGACCCTAAGTCTCTCATTCAATGCATTATTTGGATTTCATGTAAAGCTGGGAGAACTGAGGAATCCTTTGTTTCTTAGCCTGGGGAAAGCATAACAAGACAAAGATGGCCAATGCATTGAAAGTACCTCTTATTTAGGGATTTAAAATGAAAAATAGTTTTATGTGGATAAAGTATTAATGCTCTCAGGTGGTCTGAGGAGATGAGCTGAAATTACCTGGAAACAGAATTAGGGCAACAGGAAGAGTACAGCTCTCAGTCTGGACTGCCCCATCTGGTCACCTTGATCCACAAGCCAGAAGAATTTGCAGTTGTCATCACCTGGACATGTATCTTAAAGCATAATCTCAAGCAGTTTGAATAAGACAGGAAGAAGGGTAAGTTACTTACTATTTCGTTACTGAGAAGTTTGATGTGTCTTTTCTGAAGCATCTTAGGTTGATAACTCTCAAAAACATGGTCCACAATTAGATGAATGAGGATGGAGAATCTATTAATGTGTAATATATTATTGCCTAAGTGGGATTCATCTCATGTTACCATTTACTTTAATATATTAATCATTATTAAAGACCTGAAATTAATTATTTTCAGCCTTAAAGAAAAAGGGATGACTCGTGAAAGTACAAAAAGTAAGTACAAAAAATAAGTCTTTCCTTCAGCTATACCTTCATTTCACAGACTGCCAATTACTGTGAAGTAGTTGTTACTTTAATCAGCAGTGAAATATAGTTGCTAACCTTCAGCTTAAGCCTAAGAAACAAGATTGTTTTTTTCTAGAATGAATGACTGATCATTATTTGTATTTCTATATAATATTTAACCACTGTGGAAGGAATTGCGAATGATAAAAGATAAATGAATTGTGAATGATAAAAGAGCTATATTTTATATCAGGGTTCCTTAATAGAATGAATCGAGTATTATATTGTATAGAAGCTGGTTTCAGACTTGCTGTGAGGACACAATAACCACAAAAACTTATTTATAAAACATAAATTGTTATGGCAAATTTAGGCTGTGTGTAACTGACCAAAAATGTTAGTATTTAGCAGTGGCTGCACTTGGCCTTCTTAGATGGAAATTGGACTCCCTCTAATGATGTTTATTTTATGTAGCTCCAGGGAGTGTACAAATCTGAAGCCACAGGCTGCAATCTTACTAGATCTCCTACACCAGGGTAAGTTCAGAAGGTACCTCAAGTGGAAAACTCCACATTAATGGGATTGTGCGCTGTTGATGCAGCCTTTTTAATGGGTATAAGGAGCCAGTAAAAGCCATGTTTTTAATGTTACTTCATATATTTTGATATTCTTTAATGGAAGAACTTAATCAGTTCAATTCTGTGGTGCAGTTTTCCTTCTCAAAAAAAATGTATTGCTTCCTCGGGTTGAGAGGAGATTGTTAGGTTGTAATATCCAGATCAAGTAGGATGGGAATGCAGAATGTAGAAGCAGCTGGTTGAGACAGATGAATAGGTAGTTCTGTGTTTCCTTGTTCGTTCATCAAGAAAAGCCCTCACTGGGAGCTCTCATACTTTTCCACCTTACTATCTGCCGTGCAATTCAGAGATTGTTTGAAGTCTGGGGGGTCCGTATCTATCACCTGGTTTTGAAAACAGAAAATTTTCTCTTTGAGACAGATCTATCAGGGGCAGCCTTTTGGCATCTGAGAGATGCTATGTGTGATAAGGTAAAGTGTAAGGAGGCCACTTAACAAGATTTTAACCTAGCAAGTGTAGTCTGAAATACTGGTGTAGCTCACAAGTGATATCCAGTGCAGACCAATGCTGGAAAAAAAATGTCTCATGGTATAAAAATAAATGGTAGCTCTGAGAGAGGGCTAGTAGATCATGTCTGTTTTCAGTATCAAAAAACAAAAACAATCTGTTTACTGTCTTTTCCTTCCATATGTTTGGAGAAGGAAGTAATCCAGATATAGAATAACTCCTAGATGTTCGTCTGAAGGAAACTCAACATCACTATCATTACTACAACATCATACACTGGAATATGCTACTAAACCCAAGAAATATTGAGGCCAGGGAAAGAATTGTGCAGTTGGCTGTAATAATTTCTATTTCACATTGATGGATTACTGTATGACATTTTATTTTAATCTAAAAAACTCTGGCATTAAGGGCAAGACAATTTGTCTAGGGCTCAGACAAGGTGAGATTTAGTCTGATCTCAAGCAAGGATCTGAGAAGACTGGAAAAGGGTCTTTTAATTGACCTAAAAAAAATTAGAATAAATGAGAACATGACATGATAAGTTTAGAGGTGAATGAGCACAGACATGTAAATAACCTGAAAAACAATTAGATTTCTCAATATGGTCAACTGGGTTAAACAAAAAAAAGCCCACCTTATTGTCTTTGGCAGTTAAAGTGAGCTAATCATGTCATAGCAATGTAATATAATTGCACAAAACCTAAATGGAATAACAGCAGTCTTAATGAGAAGGTATGAGGAAGGATGGTCTCGAGGCAACTTTGGATTTCTTGCGTTTTTGAATTCTCCTGTTGCAGCATTAATATTGAAAGTGGTACTTTTGGTTGTGACCATTTTTTTCCTGCGGGCATTAGGATTTTTATGGGTCAGTGTACAGATGTTTCTTCCACAAGGAGCAAGCTGTGGATGTGATCGGTTTTAGTTCTTTGGATGGGTTTAAAATATTCATTACTGAAAGGAGAAATGATTTCCCTTGCGTTGGATCTAACCATGTTGGTATATTGCACAGGTTGTTTTGGTTTCTGAGTTCAGGGAAGTGATGTGATTTTAGATGTACTATTGTAAATGTGGACTTAAAAGTTCTGATCACTGAATACTGTCAGTTGTTAAGTCTTACGTTGATGAATTATTTTTTTTTTTATTCTGCCATATTATGTGTTTTGTTATTTTTGTGACCCATTGGCTGCCTCATTTTGTCTGTTTAGATGGAAACTCAGAATAACAAGATTGGGTTCTTTGTGTTGGTTTTGATTTCTTTACAATCAAGTCTTTACTGTGATATTTTTTTTGGTTTTGTAACAGTTTTGAGAACAGTTTATTTTTTGAAAAGTGAGAGTGCACATACTGGAAGATCATGAACTTTCACCTGAGAAAGAAGTTCTTATTCCTTTTGATAACTAATTACTTGTTATTCTGTTCTTGATAAATGGTCTTGTAATAATTATTGGAAGATGAGCTTTAGATTTATATCCTTGTGCTTGTGTACTGACTAGCTTGCTTCAGGTGAAATGCTGTAGAGTAACTGAAGTTAAAAATTACAGTTGAGGAATTTCTGGAAAGATTTTTCCATCTGAATCATCTCATTTCCTGGGTTTCACTACATGAAGTGAAATACGGATTTTTAAGCATAGTTTGCAATCAGGTATAGACAAAAGCCTTAGTTTCTGTTATGGATTTTGTGATGTATTTTGCTGTTCTGCTTTTTCTGAAACCTCATTTTAAGATAGTGATATAACAGTGACTCCAATTAAAGAAGAATTGCTTTGTAATGAGATATAACAAAAATGTCCTAAAAAACTCATCATTTGTTGATGCAGTCAGTAAGAAGAAAAAGATTCCAGATGGAAAGGTGGTAATTGGAATTTTTGTACTTTGCTTGGTGCCGTTGTAATCCACCCATATCTTTGAGGAGAAAGGAAAGTTTGGTTCTCTATTACAGCTGGAGAAAAAAAAATAGTTTCCTCTTTTACTTCCAAAAAGTCAGAAGGTGCATAATGTGCCTCTGCACAAGTTTGTAACTTGTGGAAAGCAGGAGTTGTAACCTTCACCTGCTCCCAGTGAAACTATGTGTAAGGACATAGGACTAAAAAATGGCAGTGGACTCCTATCAAATGTGAGTTTTCCCATTCTTTCTTTCAGTAGTTAACGTTTCGCTGTCAACTGCTAACATGTTAAGTGTGGCAGGAAAGTTCTATTCTTCCACTGTGCTACAAAAAAACAAAGATCTTTTTGGTTCAGAAAAATGCTTTACATAACACAGAGAAGGACGATACAGGAACAAGAGTGTATTTATGTAGACATGAGGCTCACTGAAATGTGTTTCTTTTTACATGCTGGAGAATGTAGAAATCTTCTGGGTTCTGTTTTTTACGTGTGAAAACTGAGAAGGAACAATGCAGTAAATCCAGATTCTTTTTAAACAAATAAATAGGTAAAATTCCTCTCAGTTAAATGATGCTCGGTAACTCTATACCATATTCAATGCAAATACAAAGGACACAAAAGCATTTGTCACAGGTGCATTTAAATAATAAAACCAGCTGGGCTCCCATCTCTTTCTTGACAACTAAAATCCTAATAATCTTTAAGTGTATCTAAATTATTAGGACTTGATCCATGGTCACTAGAAAGAGCTTCTTAATAACCAGAAAGATTTATTTCAGATTCTAACTCGATATCTGAGTTTTTAGGATTAGTTTTATCACAGCCTTGTTCTATTGAACCACTTGCCTGTTTTTGTTTTCTAACGTCGAGGTTCGGTAGGGTCACAATTAATTTTGGAGTTTTATTTGGTGTGTGGTCAACCATTTGGGCTAAGCTGCTCTCAGTTTCTCAAGAAAGAACAGAGTTAAAAAGTCCAAGTGCAGACTTTCATTAATCTCTGACTAGGAAAATCACCAGCCACTGCTTCCCTATTATTTTTCTAGGTTAAGATTTTTAAGCCTTCGATAAATCCCCAAGATTAATAAGTGGAAGGAGGAATGTAAAATGTTTCCTTGCACTCTCTGCAGCTAGCTTTTCACACTTGTATCAGTATTTTAAGTCATACTGCTACTGCTAAACATGCACTATTTCGTCCCTGTTCCACCTACAAACCTGCCAAGGAGTTACTCAATGAAAATCTGTGACAGAGGATGTTGTTTGGAAATGTGATTTTTGTCACTGTGGTCAGCTGCATCATCTGAAAAGGAACGACATACTAAAAAGTGCTTTGGAGAACAGTTTCATGATTTCCTTTTAATTTCCTTGGTTTGACACTTTTATAAACAGCTTGTGTCGGAGACAGCTAGATTCTTGCAGGAGTTAAGCAAATATATTACTAGGGCTTTTTCTTGTTTGGTTGGGGTTTTTTGTGTTATGTTTTTTTTAACTGTGAAAACATGGCACAAGAGAATATATGACACTCCCAGCTCATTTTAGAAACCCGTGGTTAACTCAGCAGTCGTAGGCAGCCCACCTCAAGCTGATGTCATGTGAGCACATTCCCTCCTGATCAGGGGATCAGTTTTATGTTCTATCTATATGTCATGGAGACACCCACAAAACAGAGAGCAGCAACTACATGGATTTGTTGTGTGCTGTACTTCTATACATTTCTGTTAGCACAGGATAGACAGTTACAGGAAAGCAAAAGGAGGATGATAAACCTCAGCTTGCTCGTTGTTCTTCAAGGGGCACGTTGATGTGGGTATTGCCAACTGGAATCAGACTGTCCTCTTGAAGTTTTGGTTTCTTCTTTGTTTCTTCCTCTGCACTTCAGGAATTTTGCTAATTAATTGCTAGACAGATTCCTAACTGCAGTGTCTTATCAAGAGAGCAAATGGCTCGGCGTTGTATTGTTTATGTTTTGTGTTAATTACTTTAAAGACTCTATAACCTTCACTATTGGATTATAGGGCAATCTGTGACAGAGTAGCTGTACTAAAACTGAAAAGCTTTTTCTATTTTTATCTTACCTCATTTACCTGCTGTCTGATGGTAAATCAAGTAAGTGAAACTGGTAATACTGTTGTGATAAAGGTAAGCATGGGCAGCATGCTTAAACACCTTGTTTTCTGAAGGGATAGGTTACGTTATGGGGAGCAGCTTGTTCTCCAGCTGCACAGAAGATGAAATGTTGGAGGGATACTATTTTCACCACTGTTTCTTCCCTCCTACACTGCTTTACTTTCTACCTAGTTAAGAAGGATCATATGCCACGAGAATAAGTATAGCTTATGCATTTATGCTTTCTGAGTATGCTAAAATTAACAGAGAGAAAAAGAATCATTTTGACCCAATTCCGAAATAATATAAGGACTGCTGTAGAAAACCTTTACGTACTACCTTGTGTCTGACAATAGAACAGTCTTAACTGGCTAGGAGTCTGCCCATCCAGACCTTAGTGTCCCTGCAAAGATGCTTTGGGATGTTTTCTCGAAAGGTTTGCCGAAATTCTCACCTTGTGTAGGTGCCTCTCTGTTTGCCTGACAGGTCGTGTTCCAGATATGAGCCATGTTTGGGATGCTGCTTTCCTCTCTGGGTGCTGGATGCTTGAAATACTTACGTTGCAATAGCCAGTGTTTTATGTCCGTGTTGTATTTTGGTAATATATTCATAATATATGTAATAGCTAAAATGGTATTTTTTTTTAAACATTGCTAACAGCCTTTCTGTGTAGCTCAGATAAAAACCTGAAGGCATTTTAAAAAGGATAATCAGTTCCAAGCTTTTCATGGCAACCTTGTAAAACTATTAGCGCAATGATTTGTTAAACTTTGAGCCTAAAAACATATATACAACTCGGAAAATGCAATCCAAGACTAGTTAGATAAATAATGTTTTATACTGAATATGAAAACTGTATAAATCTTCACTGAATTAAAAATCTTCAGGCTTAAAAATTGCTAAGACACTCATTCAGAGTTGTGAAGCTTGCAGTAGCATAAAAGAGCAGAACCTCTTGAAGATGCAAAAGAATTGGGTGAGTATCAATTGCATGTGTCTGCATGTCTGACAACAGCCCTGCAAATGAAGTAAAGGGGTGAATTTTTGCAGTTTTTCCCAAGTAGGCTCTCACCCTTCTGGCTAAAACACATGGATAGAAAAAAAAAAAAAAAAAAAAAAAAAAAAAAAAAAAAAAAAGAAAAAAAAAAAAAAAAGAAAAAAGAAGAATGTGATATATGTGGAGGCAAGGACATTTTACCTTACATTTCTTAATTGCTTTTTTATTCTTAAAGAAGGACACAAACAGTTGATAATGTTAAAAAATGAAATAGCATGAAGAGGACAATTCATCTGAGGTCTTGAGATTTAAAATGTGCGGGTGGCCAGTACTGACCAATTTTTTAGGGGAGGAATTATAAGCAGGCTGAGGTCTGTATGGTAAATCTCATCCTGAAAAAACTTAGATGGATGAGTCATAAGCCTCTGAAAATGAGATTTCTAATGGAAACACCAAATCAACTTTTACTATAGTGTCAGGAATATGACATTATAATAAAGTACACTGATGTATCTGTATTTGCCTTTTGCAAACATAATGAAACTGACTTCAGCATAGTAGGTGCCAGGGTATTCCATCCACATCTGCTGTTTTACAGTATAATATAACAATATTGAGGCATATAATGCTAGGTGTTATGTATTTGCACGAGGATGGAAGGCGACCAGCGGAATTTTTATCATCATGGCTAGAATAACAACTCTGCAAGTTGCTGTATTGAATGTGGCATCTGCCCTCATCCCCGTGAAGACAAGTTGGAAGTCATGAGTCCTTTTTTATAGCGAATATTAACGACAACACCAGTAGTGCATGCTGGGGCACTCTTTGGTTCATCTCCTCTCTGACCTAGCAGAGGCTTAGTGTGAACCCGTCCATCCCGTGCTACTTTACTGCTGGCATTTAGTTTTGAACGTCTGCCACTTCTGTTGGCAGGACTTGGGCTTTTTGTTGTCCCACGGTCCCAACTAGGGAGTGCAGTTCAGGAACCTAAGTCCAGGACGTCGGTAAACGCACGTGAACGACCGTGCCGGGTGGCACTAAGCCAGAATGTGGGCATGTAACAAGAACTGAACGCATGTTTGCTCTGTGTACTCTTCTCATCCTCCACTGACCTGTACCTGAGAATTTCCAGGGACACCTTGCTGTTTCATAGCTCTTGATAAGTATTTTTTTTTCTTCCACCTAGTCAGGTTTATTTGCTGACGGGAGGACTCAGAGCTGTGCCCAGAAGGCACAGTGAGGACGCTGCCCTACAAGGGCTGAGCCCTGGGGAGGTTGAGTGGCTCCAGATTGGCTGCTTGGAGAGCTTGAGGCCCTTTGCCACCATCGGCAGAAAAAAGCAGCCACCCTCCCGCTGCCCCACGGTGCAAGTCCCTGCCGTTGGCACAGCCAGCGATGCTCGTGCACGGGAGAAGGCACCACGCACAAAGCAGCTTTCTTGGTGAGAAGTACGGGAGTTGCTGTGCAGATGCCTTCTCCAGGTAAAGCAGAGTCCATTAGCCAGGAGTGGTCTTCGCTTGCCCGCTGCATATTTGCCTCCTTGGGGCCAACCCGCTTCTGCACCCGCAGTAGAGAACAGAGTCTGTCCATGCTGCTGATGGAGGATTGAAGTTTTCCTCTTTCAGGGGTAGGGGTATAATGCAAGTGTGTCTTCTGTGGCAGAAAATAAGTCAATTTTGCTTGCTTGTGAGCTGTACCCTGCACGAAAATTGTGGTAGCCCCTCTTCTGGCACAGTCTGTCTCTGTTGTGTATGTTCAAACCAGGGCTGTCACCCAGCTTAGCACAGGCATTGCAGATGTTCCTTTACTTGGTTCCTCAGACAGATGGGCAGAGGGGGACAGCAAGATGAGCAGATACCAAGCCAAGCTATGGGTCTGCGGGTTAAACAAGCTGAAAAAGTAGGGAGGCTTAACAGAGGGAACAACTTGTGTCTAGAGTACTAAATACAGTACAAACCAAATTTGTTAGCAAAAGGCGTTGGGTATCGATCACATTTGTTCTATTTATGAGTCATTTCCATTAACAGAATTCAATTACTGATTATTAGACTCAACAATTTTTTTTCCTGCTGCCATCTCTGTACTTACTCTGGCTGTTCCTTCTTTTGAAACTTAAAAAAAAAACCCAATTGATTTTCATTCTATTTTTTTGTTTTCTGTAGCATAGTTTGAGTTTGCTTTACAGAGAAATGGAGGATTTCTGTTGCGTATGTGAAATGGTACTTGGGTTCATAAGATAAAAAAAAGCTAAGAACATCTGCAGTTATTGATATCTGAGATATTTAGAAATGAGTACTGTTGTAAAATGAAAATTAAGCAAGGTCATATATAAAGTCAGGTAACAAAGATGCTCTTATGGGAACTTGTGCTACCTTTGTCGCTTGGATAATTTTAAACAATTTTCTTGACGTACCTTGCCTGGTGGTATGAGCTCCAAAATCTGATAATTGCACACTTTATAGGGTTTTTTTTTATTGCCAAGACAAAATAGCACATTCTGCAGACTTCTGTTTTGCAGAATTAATCCTGTCCACAAAGAGTACATAAACTATGTCAGCATCTATGGAACTACTGCAAGTAGCTGTTAAGCAAGAGGAGAATCGGCTAGTCCTTTATTTCGGTCTAGGCAATTTAATTTTCCCTCTTGGCTAATAAATCATGATAAACAACCATAAAAATAGCTTTAAAGGCATGTTAGATAGCCAACCAAAATGTATAGACTCTCTCTAAAAGGAATCCCAACCTTTAGAATGTTGTTTCTTTTTTGTTTGTTTGTTTTTGTTTGTTTTTTTGTTTAATTTCAGAAACCCTTGGACTGATGTAGGTATCTCAATGTTCTAAACTTTTTCAAATGTCCTGGGGCATCCCAGATATCTGCCAGGAGCTGGAAGATAAAACACAGACTTGACAGAACGTTCAGCAATGTGAAATAGCACCAGACACCTACATTCAAGCACCCAAGCTGTCCCTTGTGCCGTGTGCTTCTTACTGCTTCTGTTGCAACTGAGTAGACTGTTTTGACCAATGTAGACAACTGAGTTTTGAAAATTGGGCAACTGAAGGCTGACCCTTTGAGAATTATAGTAGGGAGTCCAAGTTTGGGAAAAAAAATCTGGTTTCCGTTCATATCTCCATCTATTTAAGTGTTATAGGGACTTAATCCATTGGCTATTGATTATAATGCTTGTTGGATTATGTCTTGAAGTGCTTGTGGTTTTTTAGTGATTTTTTTTGTGTGTGTGTTTGTGATTGGCTTAATCTTTGCACAGCAATGATTAACATGGTACAGAATTCTTATAGGTTAAAATAAAGGTATCTTTTAAGAAAAAGGTCAAATATATCAAAGGTCCTTAGATGGCTTTTTTCCTCTTAGAAAATTAAAAGAGCTGCCTGTTGTCCCCTTTTCATTAATATGTGTACTGAAAGAGTCAGCTTTTCAAAGAATTTACTTGTACACACGTAAGCATAAAAGCGCTACCAGAGAACAAAATGTCAAAAGAAGTATTTTCCCCATGCACACAAATATTCAGAGCCACTTCTTGAATTCGGATCCACTTGAGAACCAATAAAGGATATCTGGAAGGCAGTGAATGCAATTACTTCTCAACACTCCTTCCTCTGGTTCCAAATGTCAAAGATACGTAGAGATACGAATGTTTAAATTAACTGAGAAATATACTCACTTGTTCTGAAATATTAACTTTTAGGCCTTTATTCATTCTCCTATTATATTATTATTATTTTATTTGTTTGGAAGCTCTGGAAAAGATGTTTTTGTGATCAGAATTTTCAGATCTAAAGTATTATATTCTAGGCAGAAGCTGTCCCAGTATTCGCCCGAGTATGACACTGTTACTCAACCAGTGAGCTGAAGCATGATACTATTCAAGCACTTTCCTATTAGTGAATTTAATTGTGCCCAAAATCACGAGGCAGCTGGATAAATCGGACACTTTGATAAAGCTGTAGAATAATTTCTATTTTATTCTATTTTTTATGGCCTCATGTTGGCCATACTTGCCCTTTGTAGCTGGTTGAAGCCTGAGATTTCTGTTTTGCTGCAACAACATTTGATACTAAAACCAGAATAAAAATAGCCCTTCTCAATGCAGAAAAATAACGTTTTTCTTTAATTTCTTGAAGAGGCAAAGATTTGGAGTTCTGTATAATTTAATAAAACTGAACATGTTCTGTGCTTCCCTACTAAGGTAGACGTCCTGGGATTACAGGCGAGTACAATTACTGCAGCCTTGGAAACTGCTGTGTCAGGCCTCACCAAGAAGTTCTGTCGGCTCGATCATGGGTTTTTTGCTAGTTTTTCATTGTCTCATCCCTCTACTTCTCTGAGACTATCCAGAAACTTGGGTAAATTGTGATGAGAAGACCCTACCAAGAGCTCCACTTCTGTTTTCCATATGGAGCGTGCGTTCTTCAGTTCTGTTTCTCTGCCGTAAGTAGCTCCGTGTCTCAGTAGCAAGTATCTGTTTCCAGCACACTGAGGGTAATTTTCCAAAAATCTACCATGGCTGCGTGGAGCAAGAATGCTCAGGTACAGAGTCAGCCTGGTAGCTTACAATCCTCAGCTCTACATCAGTACAGCTGGAAGAGTGGTGGTGGCAAAAGTGCATAAATTAGCAACAGATCATTCACTTAGCGAAAGAACTGTAAAGAACAGATGCTCCTCTCCATGGTCTTAACCTCTGGCTTAAAGAATCATGTTGGAGTTCTTCGTGATGCTTCTGCACATGCACGTGAGGAACCTTCCAGGTTTGACCCAGGTGGAGGGGTCCTCAGGCCGCCGTCCTTTTTGCTGCACCCTGGATGAGAGGCTGAGACGCTGCGCTCGCCTTTTATCCCCACAACCCTTGGAAACTCCTGAGGAGGGTAAGTCATCAAGTGGGGGCTTTTCTTATGAGTAAGCCAAGCCGAAGGCATCATGTTTCTATGATTCTGCTGCCTCTAGATTGCTCTCTTTTAAAATTGTGAAGGTAAATCTTCACAATCTAGGCTCAATGAGAATTACAACAATAACTATGCTTTTTGTTTGATTACCACATAATAACGAGGTTTATAATAACTTCTGTGCCCTGTGAATATCACTTGCAAACACAGATTCCTTATCTTTATTCTATCCTCAGTCCTATCATGCCGTGATAAATTTGACATGCCTACTCTTGCTAAAGTAATGGAATTTCCACTTTTGCTAGTAGAATGAACTTTAGAAAGTGTTTAATCACAGATGTTGTGCTCTGAGGGACCTTCAGAACTCAACTAATTTGGAAAGTTGATATTCTGAAGACAAAATAGCATCTTAGTTATTAAAGAAAATTATCTGTGCAGGAGGAAAAAAAGCTTTAAGTCTTTCCTTTCCAAATCTCAAGTGGTTAATGCATGACTCTGCATGAATCAGAAGGATTCATTTGATTCCCATACTGACCTCTTCCAGAAAATTTAATTTCTATATCTCAAACATATTATTTTTCTCTAATACAAAAGAGCACTAACCTGAACCTTATTGCACCCTTTTACAATTAGTCACCCTTTTGTTGCATTAATCTTTTAAAGTAAATGGAAGGATTAGTGTTAGAACACAATACAAAGCAAAGTCTGAATACAAAGTAATTGTGGATGCTCGGTATTTTAGTTCGCATTATAATGGGCTCCTGATAAGTTTTTGACTTCATTTAATCTCTGATTTTGGTTTTGATCCCAAGGGTCAAGAATTAAAGCAAGTATTCTGTTTATAGACTTAGTAGAGATCAGAGGTATGTTGTAATTACATCTGAGAATAGGAGATAAGCTTTTATCCTTAATAAGGCTGATTATTAAAAGGATGCATATGGCTAATTCACTAATGATAATTCAAAAATACAAGTGTCTACTTAAAGTGAAGATTGGGATACCTTCAGCTCCAGTTCCTTCCAGAAAGGTCCAGAGTAACCGTTTGCTTAGATAAATCCCTCTAGAGGTGAACTGGCGTAGCTGACGTGAGAATATTCTTCACTCTGCTTTTTAAAAAAAAATGGGGTGTGGTTTTGGTTTTGTTTTTTTAAGAAAGAGATTTTTAAGTGGCAAGCTAGAAATTAAGATAAAACTATTTTTAGAACTGTAAATGGCAGGTCATGTCTCAGGACACATTTGTGAAACTAATTCCAAGTGACAACTTTTGTTAGTTAATGCCAGGAAGGAAGAAATTCTAAAACATGGGTGATGGCACTGGATTTTTGGGTTTCATCTGCTTTTTTTGCCATTGTGGTACTGTTTGGTAGGAAACGATAGATTGTAAGAACTTACATATGTGGCTGTTTTGCTTGACTGTAAATGGCTTTCTATTTCTGGTATAACAGAGCCTTTGAAAATAACCTGTATGATTTCGAAGTGTTTTCCTGTTTCACGCGTTGGGAAAGCGAGTCCTTATTTCACCAATTCCATTTCCATGATGATTTTAATAGATGTTAGGTGATAACACCTTAGAGGAAGTACAGTGACTTTATTAGAATTTTGAAAATCTATTTACAGGATTGCAGTTTTCTCTATACAGTGCAATATAGTAGCTGCAAGAATATAAATTCAGATCAGAAAGTGAGGGAAATTCAGCTGAACTTCCCATCAATATGGTGAGAGATCTTTGAAGGATTTTAGCAGATCTCCCGTCTAATGAAGAGGCATCCCAGAAATTACTTGGAGATTGTTTGAATTCTGCTTCAGCCCTTGCTGTATCGCTTAGGGATTGTAGTATTTCAGGGTAAATTTACTTCATAATGTTAGAGTTGTATTTTGTCTATTAAAGAGGTACCTTTCTATTCCCTGGAGTGCTGGGAAGAACTTCTGCATTCAAACTAGTATCGGTAACACAGTTCACGTCAGAATACACATTTATACTAAAAGCTATAAACGTTAGCTTATCAGGGGCCACAACGCACTGCTGCTTTAGTGATCAAATGAAGAATTAGGATTTTGGAAAAATAAGGATCAGGAGAAATGGATAGGATTAAATTTCTCTATTCAGAGAAATTGAATTGTTGTGAATGGTGAACTGATTCATAAAAGCCGTGTACCGTTTGTAGAAAATTAGAAGAAATGAAAAGACTGCATTCATCAAATCGTTTGGCAAATCTGTTTCCAAAGAACGGATATCGTTAGAAGTGATGAATGAATGAATCCATGAATACAATGCAGATATACAGAAATTATAAATAGTGACAAGTTCATCATTTTAATGAAATGCATTGAATACGTTTCTACAAATTGCATTGTTTGATTTAGCTATACATCAGAATATGGTTGTTCTTGATATGTGCAACCGAAAGACAGGGAAAAGATATCAAAGAATATTTGGTGAAATGTAAAAAGTACAGTTCTTACTAGTCCAGTCAGTGATAAAGCTTGCCTGTTGAAATTTATTTTTTTTTTCTGTATAAAACCCCAATTTACTAGGTGAAGGAGACAAGCAAATTCTAAGAACAGTTTGGGTGCAATAAGGGGCGTTGAGTGTCACAGTCGGTTTTGAACCTACGAGGGCAAAGTGTAATTACTAAAAATACTGTAAATTCAAACATCACATTGCTCACTAGTAAGATTTAGCGAAGATCACTCATTAGGTCAGCTGAATTCCAGACCAAATACTAGCAATGTTAATGTCTCTTGAATTTAATGAGCGTGAAGTCACCTGCAGGTTCTTTCGAACCTCTTAGAAGGACTATGTAAATTTGTAAGAAATCTGTGAATGTTTTTTGCTTTTCAGACACATCTGCTTGAATTCATACCTGATTCTCTATGTGATTCTCATATATGATTCTCTATTACCGGATAGGCTACTAGCACTCAAATAAATGGTGCCATTTTTGCTAATCATGTATGCTCAACTATTGACAAGCTGGATGGCATATGAAATGGTCACTTCTGTGTATTGCTCCAAACCCAGCACAATCTTTTATTTTTAAATTATTATTTCTAAAACACTGTCCCCGAATTCAGCCTTGGGGGACTAAACAATCCAAAGAAACACTAACTTGTTTCCAGGAAAAGAGGGAACTGCTTTATTACATCTAATTTGTTTAAATAAACAACTAACTACTGCAAGCATGTTCAAAGCAGTCAGCTATCATGACTGTAACTTTCCAGGGGTGAGGGTGAGATCTGTGATCACTGAACACTCTCATTTAGTCACCTAGGCTGCTCTGTGTCTTTTGGCTAATCATATTGTATTAGTTTCATCTCTGTTGGCTAGATTATTGCAAAGCCTCAGAAGGCAGTGCTGGGGTAACTGTTTTGTTCCCTTCAAAACTCGAGGGAAGTTTAGGAAAAAAAGAAACAAACCAAAAAAAACCCAAAAACCAAAAGCACCAGAGGGCTGCAAGGGGAGTTGAGATGATGGTGTTGGTGTCTGGGGGTGTGGAGTTGCATGTTTGGAAGTGTTGATGACAGTACTCCAGGCTGGTGCTCAAAGTCTCCCAGCAGAGCTCTCAGAGATGCCACAAAGATAACGTTTCGTGTTGCCAAGGCATTTCATGGTGGGTGAATGAAAGAAAGGCCGGAAGCATGGACCTTCCTGACGAGATTCCTTCTTTCTCCAGCAGAGGAGTTCCTCCTTCACCCCCCTCTCAGACTGCTGGTATTCCACAATACATAGAATTAGCAAGGCACATGTACATTTGCATATAAACCATTATCAAAAAGAAATACTTTGTAATAGCAAATGTTCCTTCACTACCATCAGAGGAGCTCTGACAGCGAAGCATTTTCTTCTACAGATGTCTAAAGGATATCGTGTGACAGAAGGTGGACGGGCTAAAATTTGGTCATTAGGGCTGTGATACTTGAGTTTTTGACCAAAAAAAAATAAAAAATTGAAGGATTTCTGTAGCAAAAGTGCACTCTCATTTCTTTTGGCTTATAAGTAACATATTCTGAACTTTCCCTAGTGTTAGTAATCTCTCCAGTTAAGGTGAGAGTGATCAAAGGAGCCTTTTCTGAGGACTTCTATTCCTGGGTCCTTCTGTGAAAGGCAATTTGTTAACTTTATAGCTCCACATTTCAAGAACTCATAGGAGTGCCCCAAGGAAGTCGAGGATCTACCGAACCAAGCTGCGCCGATTATATTTGTTCCTTCATTTTACCATTACTAAAGATGTTTTATCAACATGATAACTTATAGAATAGAATGGTCAATTGATAAAAATCCACTTTACATGAAATACTAAAGAATTTGCATATAAATAGGTTTTTATATTTAAATGCCCTGTGGGTGAACGTGATCCAATATCCCTCAGAAATCAAAATCCTGAACTGTCTCATTTAAAGTTTGCCTGCTAAAAATAAGGTGAAGTTGGACAGCTTCTGATTAGCATGACATTCCTTTCTGGAGAGCGCTTACAAGACCAACAAATCACAATTCAATTAAACTGTGCCCCGTGTAGTACTTTCAGTGTATTCTTTGTGGTTTCTTTTTCTGGTATTCACACTTGCCCCGTTCTTTTCTTCATTCGTTTGGTGAGACTTTGCATGTAAAGCCCCATGAAGAAGACAAATGAGGAACATTTTAAAAACCTGGTGGCAGATCTTGCTGCTTAAGACACAGGCATTATACCCGTGTCTGCTGTTATGTCAGCTGGCTTTTTAACAATTAAATAAGTAACAATTAGGCTCTATTTACATTTCTCTAGTGGCGTTGTTTGCTCCCCTATAATTAAAGGATCTGCCAGCCTTTTCAATTATGAACTATTTTGAGGGCAGTAAAAACTGAACGCACAAAAGCATGCCAGGGCTCTTCAAGCGACCAAACCCAGCCCACTTTGTGCAGATGATTGAAGCCCAGGTGCCACCACCCAATGCAGCTGAGCCCCTGGGAAGCTGTGCTGTCCTTGGGAAGCTGTGCTGTCCCTGGGAAGCTGTGCCACCCCCGGACCCTGCTCTGGCTGCATCAGGGATGTGCTCGGGCACCGCTGCCCTCTTCTTGCTGCAGCTACAGCCCATTCATGGCTCAGAGCTGGGCTACATGCTCATGTGCACCCTGAGTTATGTAAGCCCTAGCATAGTCTCCTTAAAAATAGTGATCTTTGCAGCAGCTGCCCATTCCCCATCTAGAAGCAGTCTGCAGATGTGCTCCTGTAAGCCCCTGCATGCTGAGCTGCTGCATGTTCTTCAGGATCGTCTGGCTCTACCTGATATTTTGGTTGGTTTGGGTTTTTTTTTAACATTTGAAGGTAATTTGAGAAAAATAACTGTGAGCAAACTAACTGCTCTAGAGCAAGTAGTTTAATGTGGCGTGACAATTGCGTTTAAATTTTAAAACCAAACAAAGTCCTATCAGTTGGATTAACACCCAGAACATTTGGAAGGTATCACAAAGGAAATCGAAGTGGAAAACAAGCAGCCGAGGAGACATCCGAGGAAATTTCAACAGAGATGTTTTCTGAGAGGAACGGCAGTCAGTTTTTGAGTTGATTATCTTGAGGATATATGCTTTTTCCAAGTGAGAGGGTGAAATATTTATTTCCTATATACTGTCAGCACTGGAGGGTGCAGGGAGATGGGTCAGGTTCTGAGAGCCATTCTCACTGGCTCCAGGACAAACCGGAGCCCAGAAATAGTGCCAGTGCTTGCCACAGGGGAATAAACCAAGAGAGAATCAGCAGCGGAGCACCCATTCTTCTGCCAACTAAACTGCCAAGAACCTTTGAAATGACCTTAGGTCAGACCAAGTGGAAGATGATGCAGAAGCAGGTACTGAGGCCTTGCCACCGTCCGTAGTGGGAGTCTGGCAAAGGCCACAGGGCATGGGACAAGCATCTCCCCCCAGCATGTGTTTGCCTGTGGGAGGAATGCTCGCAGAAAGAAGGCAGAAAAGTGAAGTAAGGAATATTCATTTGCAAATTAATGAATTACATACAGTTATTTCTCATTCAGCTCCATTAGGCCGTTAGGTACTGGGGCCTGCGATGCGCCCTGCATGGACTCCTTCAAATGGATGCAGAGCATGACATACATCTTTTAATCTCTGACTCTATATTAATGCTTCTTTCTTTTTTTTTTTTCACTAGGTATCTGCTGTGTATACTGGGAGCACTCAAGCTTTGATTAAACTAAATGCAGTCCCTGAGTCTTTCTAATGAACTGTAAAAACTCACTCTAATTTACATTCAAATATCTCTATGCTCTCCATACTGTAATTATATTAGTAATGATCTATCTGAAGGCTCCTTAAGTTTTATAGGACTTTTACTTGTAATTATAAAAACATGGGAAAGAGATACGGGAGACAAAATGTGGGAGTCCGAAAGGATGGGAAGAAAAAGAAGAAAGCTAGGAGAGGAGAACAGAAAAGAATCTGGAAGGGCATCAAGAGCAGAAGAAACTGTTAGTAGCGTGGCAATGTAATTGTAAAGTCTTGTTGGAATCACTTTCATGCATAAATAAATTAAAACATCAGAGGAGAAACAATCTTATTGTTTTATGAATGTATCAGCCTTTCCATTTAAAGTTCAGGTCATTAGAAAATAAATTTACTGGGTTTTTTCTGGCTGTTGTGTGAGCAGTATGAGAGTTACCATTTAGAACCTACAAGGAGTTAAATTCTAGTTGCCTATGAAATTACCTCAGTTTTAAGTCAAGCTCCTGGGAAAGGTTTAAAATGCTAATCCTTTTTTTTTTTTTCCCCTCTCTGCTTTTGATGAACAATTTCTCATGCTCATTTCAATGAGAAATAATGTCAAAGTGTTCAAAAAAACAAGCGTTTCAATTCTAAGCGTATCCCCAGAGATAGCACTGATATAAAAGTAATTTTTTATCCAGTTAGGATTTGAATTGTAACTCTTTGTGGTTTTTAAATCAAAAGTTGAAAACACATAGTAATAGTTATTATGGTATCTTGGCAGGTTAATGCAGTATGTCATATCATATTTGTGTCCTGTGGTATGACGTACAGTACACACTGAATTTCATTGTTATTTAAAAATGTGCTGGTGCTTTATGTTGTGCATTACATTGCAGAAATGGGAGTTAAACATTAGCAAAATTGCAAGAATATGAGTTTTTTTCTGGCTCGTTGTAAAGTAATATGATAAAAATTCGGAACATGGTATTATGTTCTGACTTTGTTTTTTGTTTTCTTTTTTTTTCTCTATAGAACGCTCGCTCTTTTTTTAATGTTTAAACAAACACACACAAAGATAGATGAGGCTTTGTTTTGAAATTGATTTCCTCCTTCTGTATCTCCCTCCTTTCCCTTTTTGAGCAGGTGTTTGAAAATTCTGGTTCTGAATTAAAATATGGGGTTTGTTTCCCTGTAAACATGGCATAAGTATAGCCATGCTGATAACTCTTTTTTTTTTTTTTTCCTCTAAGGTATTATACAAACCTTTCATTATCACTGATATTATTTTGCTTCCAGTGATTTACCCTGTTGTCTTAATTCCTGTTACCAGTTACTAAGAGACAAGGCAGCTCTTGAGGATCAGCATAGCATACTTTCTCGAATTATTAGTCTTATTTCTTTCTTTATTGCATTTTCATTCTCCTCAACCTTGCCGTGAAAAGGGTTGTTATTATTGTGACAATAAGATGAGCTAAGGGAGCATACTCAAAGTCACAGCAAGGGTTTAAGGAGAGGTTGTCACAGTCAAAGGGACTGACAAAGAAAATGAACATACTTACAGAGTGTTGGATGGATGGATAGCAGGATGAATGGAAGAAATGGGGAAGACTCCATACATAATTAACAATAATAACTTGTGTAAATAATGTGTGACTAAAATTTAAGACCTGTCTCTACCCTCGGGCACTTACAAGCTTTTAGGCATAGGACAGCAAATAATGGTAAATAACTTGCTGTGCGGGGAGAATGATTATCACCATGTCATGTCTAGTGAGAGGCTGGCATGTTGAAAATCCCCTGTTATGTTTTTGGCTGTATTTAAAAAATAAGAACTGAATAAAATGCAAATAAATGCACAGGGAAAGGTATGAGGCAGACGACCATGTTAAAAGGCCAGCCATAAGCATGTGGAGGAAGGGAGGGATTCAGTGCTAGCCAAGGAGAGTAGTTCCACTGTAGTGGGGGATGGTATTAGCTAGGGTTACCCAAAAAATTTGTTCACTTGAGGAAGATTTTGGGTTGTGGGAAGAAGAAATGAGATGTAACAAAACTGCATGCAAAACATAAGAGAAAATTACTTTGTGTTGTGGAAAGAAAAGAGAAAATAGTAAGAGCTCACTGAAGGGCTGATATAGCAAAAGGACTGGAAGAGTTTGCTTTGAAGAAGAGAAATGGATAATCTTCAGTTGAAGAAGAACGGTTATGTGACGTGAGAAATGGCCAGGAGTGGACAAGAGCAGCAAGAGAAAGGGGTGATTTAGGAAGCAGTGGCCCTTACTAGGGTCTCTGTCACCTATGCATTTTCAGGGAATCTTCACTGAGATAGGGGAGGAAACAGTGAGATTACATGAACATTGCACAGAGATAAAGGACTCTGATTCAACGTATTTAAACTATACTGCTTCTATGAATAATGAAGTGAAATAAAAAGAGGAAGAACAATCCTTCTCTTATTTTCTGAGTATACATTTCTGTTTCATGGATAGTTAAAAAAAAAATACCGAATTTATATTGAAGTGTAAACTATTATGAATGAAAAATTCTAATATGTTTTTTGATGTCACTAACTTGGTATTGGGAATTTACCTATTAAATTGAGGTACACAGAAGACTAAACCAGTAGAGACTGTCTTCAACTCTTCTGAAGACACTTACAGCTGTCTCTGCAATTGTCTTCACTTCTTTAAGATGACAGTGTCCTTTTTATAACCGTTATCATGCATCATGATGTAAATTCACAATGCCGTATAGAAGGAAGCACTTCTATTTAGGCCAAAGTAAAAAATGCATATATATAAATAAATATAAACATATTTATTATATTTATTGGTAAATGCATTTTCTTCATCCCTGATCTTACCTCTCTGGGAATAAAGAAAAGATGAGACAACTTTTCTAAACAATTAATAAATAATTTAAAAGGAGAGTATCAAGAACATGATCCTAAAATCCACACACAAATAGAAATCAAATTTGTGTACAAATACAAATTAACTTTTGAGGCACCCATATTTCGTGAGCAAATACCAGTATTTGTTTATACTGACATGTAGCGATTTGTAGTTTGACTTATAGGAGCAGAGAAATAATTTGAATTGGCAGCAACACATTCTGCCTTCAGCTTGGGTGGATTTAGTAAAGCCTCAAAGTCGAGTTTTGATTGTCTTGAGATCTTAGAGGCATTACTTAAGAGTCCAAGAAGAGACAGCAAGACAACACACTACTTGAAGGGCTCAGAATACCTCAATGGAAAAATAAATCAATGCCTTAAGTAAAGTTGTTTTTTTTTTCATTGAATACTTACTAGATAAAGGAAAAGCTTAGATGTCTTACTGAAGTAAGCACAGGTCAATGGCAGGTTGAGAAAGAATAACCAAATCTTCTTCTGGATCTTTAAATTTCAAGGGACAGTGTATTAATTGGGGTAAATTTTGATGCTAGTTACTGTAAAAAAGTAGCAAAGGCATGTTATTAATATTTCCATATCAAGCTTCATAGTCCTTCTTCCATAGAATTTTCTACGAGAGCCATATTTCCAAAATAATAATATTAAAAACTTCTCTGTCAGCTAGTCTGTCAACCTATTATATTCTCTCTTATTTATTTTTTTTTTTAATTTTCTCTGTCATCTTCAGCCAAATTCAACAATTAGAGCTCTCAAAGGTGTGCAGTTCCTTCAGTTTGCATGAGGAACACTGTGTATATAAAACTGAGGACCCACATTCTGGAAGAGCCCGTGAGGTAAGTTTATTTCTTCCGTGGGATGCACTGATTTTCCAGACAGCAAGTGCACAGTGATATATAGAGGAGTGCTGCACTTCACATAAGAAAGGGACTTGTGTGAGAACTCAGCGCTCAAATTCAGTCCATCAAGGCTGAAAGTAAGGATGTTTTTTGGTGCTGTGGTCCAAAGTGCGTGCGTGATTGAGGTACAGGAACAAACAGCTGAGGGAGAGAAAAAAGACTACTGCAAAAAGTCAGGATTAATGTCCTACAAAAGCAATTTGAGTTTGGCAAACAGCTGCCCCAAAATCACCGAGGTCACAGAACTTGATGTGTAGGAGATTTTATAAAGGGTAGACCCCAGACCTCTAGTGTGGTAGAAATGATTGAGGATCCGAAGTGCTCTCTGTCCTTAAGACATTGCACAACAGTATCTGGGACTTGAAACTGAAGCTCCAAAATGAGCTTACAGGAGCTCAAACACCTTAGTAAAAGCAAGACTCGTCTTTGCCGGAAAGAAATAAGAGCTGTGGTGGATTACACGTTGCATAAATATTTGCAAGTGTCCCAAAGTAACCATTTCCATAATTCTGCCAAATACAGGACAGAGGGGTTCAACTCAATTTGCTACCTGGAAGCTGCAGTGCCTGTGTCCTGAAGACTGCCCGTGGACAAACCCTGTCCATCAGGATGCTTAGTGTTGAGCAAAGACCACGTGTGGCTCTGCAAGGTGTGGTCCAGCCTAGTCTGGATAACCACAGACTTGACAGCAGCTTCCAGGATGCTTGCTTCAGTCAGCACGGGCCCATGCACATAACAGCAATGCCTGCCCAAGTGGTTCTTGGGTTAAGGACTTAGGTGAGAGTCACTGGTTTTGAAATGTAGAATTGCTGGTAGTGCTGTGTATTCAAAGCAGTGCTCTAAGCGTGACTGGCATGGCTGTGAGTTAATTAAAGATACTTAAGTCACTGTTGAGATCATAACGATCACAATAAACAATAATCTGATTTTACATTTCCTTTTCTAAGCGTGTTCTGCCATTTCTTTCTGTTTAATGGTGGCTGCCTGTGTATTTAAAACTGAGATTTTTCATGTTCAGTAATGGGAGACCTCAGGCACGCTCCTTCCCTTTATTCTGAAACTGAGCTAACAAAAATCTTCTTTTCTTTTCAGTCCTTAGGCGAGTATCTTTATGTCAAAATCTGAGCCTGGCCATGCAGTGAAGGCAGGAAGACTTATTCCCCGGTAAGCTACAATACCATTGAGACTGACACTATGTTTTAGCTACTGGTGGGGCAAATGGATCATGGTGTGGGTTTTATGCTTTCTTTTGTTGGTTTATGGATTTGTTCTGGAGCAAAGCCACCCATACTGTAAGTCAAATTATCAGTTCAACAGAGAGCACCAAATAGCTCTCAGAGATCAGGCTTGAATAAGATTCTCCTATAACGTAGATATAATAGTCCAGCTGGAACATATATTGCAAGGATCCTGCCTTTGAGACTGAAGCTAAAGAAAACTCTGCGTAGAAGAAAGTCGGTGTATAATAAATAGTGTACTATTTGTGTAAATGAGTTTTTGCTAGATACATTTTCACATCTTCAACTTGGTATATTATGTGAGTTCTTTGCCCTGCCTTAAAACTCATTATAAAACCCTGCACAAGTAGTAGCAGGAGTAGATTGAAATCAAGAAGACATTCTCTCTGTGTCTGTGCTGCAGTGTCTGAATAACAACACAGGAAGTATAAAATCAGAGGGACATTACATCTTTGCAGGTTATATGTTACTAACATCTCTGTGTGACTAATTTGATGTGACTCAGACTCCTCATAAAAGGATTTGTCATTCTGTCAATTGCATTTCAGCTGCATTAAGTGACAAAGCGAGTAAGCTGTCTGTTAATGGTTGGAAAGAACATGTTGTGATTGTGTGATTGAATTCTGGAAGTACTGACTAAACATTTTTTCCATAGCTTCGTAGCTGGTTAAATGGAGTGATAAATGTCTCTAATTTCAAAACTGCAGTTTCAGGAAGATTAGAAACATAGTAATACTCCACCAGTTATCAATTATAACATAAGCTGCGTGCAGGGTGACTTTGCGACCTGAAGCCTGCAAAACTGAAATGCAGAATAATTTTAGCTACTACTTTCTTTAAATAAGGAGGCATGCGCAAGACAAGCAATTAGATGAGAGCTAATTTAGTTGAGGTTAATTTCACATAATTTTTTTTAACCAGTTTTCCAATGCTCTTTCAAGTCAGAGCCTGGTTGCTTTTATGCATCTCTTTCAATTCAAATTAAAAACAACGTAATGAAACTACTGTTCTCTACAGTGATTGCTAATTCCAAATTATTTCCGTAAAGTTTAGCTGGAATAACTGAATAACTGACTTTTCCCTTCCGTGGTTGTGTGAAAAAAACAGTTTTGAGACCTTTTGTGTGGTAAAGGAGAGGAACATTTCTTCTCTTGCTCAATTTCCATGTATCTGTAGGGATTTTACCAAGGATAGCCGTGCTTATGATAGGATAGGGCCTTGAGCATAATACTTTACTCCTTTTCTGTAATATGAGAGCTAGGAAAGCCTCTGTGTTGTTAAATGGAAGATTTTCATGGGTTTTGATAGTTAATCTGGCTTTTTTTGATGTCACTTCTTTCTCTAGCAATGTTAAATATGTTCCCTAATTTTACAGGTTTTTCTATCTAGGAGTTGAGAGCTATTATTCAAGACTTCTGCTTGCGCTCACTTACTAATTGCAGTAGCCATAAAAAGCTCTTACTAACTGCAAATTACCTTTCACTGTTTGAAATTACTGAAACGTTTCTCGATTTATGAGATCTGCAAGGATACAAACTCAAAGACTTTACAGAAACGATAACACGTCCGGTAGCTTTCATCATAACGTGCTCATCATGTGGCTTATTGCACCACCTGTTACATTTATTCTGCTTTTCCAAGTCTGCGTAAATAATGATCGTGTCTTTCTATCGTGGCACGTGCCATTTCACAGCAGCTCATTTCTCTTGGAAAACCTAGTAGTGTCAGGCTCCTTTAAGACTCGCACGTTTCCAAGAGCGTTAAGCGCTATAGATCTGGGTTTATGATTTATAACTCCAGTCCTCTCAAACTCTGGCAGCAGTGGCATTATGGTTCAATTAAAAGTCACCTATCAAAACAAAAACCTGGCGTGTTACCTATGACAAAAAGCTCGTCCTGACAGCGCAAGCTGCATGGCAAAATGATGAATTGCTGCTCTGCGAGGAGCAGAGTCACAGCCCGGAGCTCGCTGTCCGCAGTTTAATTAGGCAGGCGGAGATCCCTCAACAAACCAGGATTCAAAGTCTTCTGAAAGGAACTTGTCTCGGGTCGCTGGTAGTTGTTAGGGTTTGAAGGGTCTTCTGGCTTGTTCCCCCCGTCCCCAGGCAAAGGGTTAACGCAGAAAAATTGGAAAGGTTTATTGCAACGCACAGGAGAGAGATAGGCAAAAAAGATTGGGAGGAATTTTCCTTCACTGCCTCAATGAACACATAAGAAAGATGAAATCTGCCCTGCTCTATGACTTTGCATTAGGGGGACCTAAGTGCTTCGATTTGTAAGAAATATGAAAGCCAGTAAGTCGTCAAATGCATCGGTACCGAGACGTGGACACTGGAGTGATGAACGGTTACCTGATTAGTTTTAATTGCAAGCGGATGATGTGCCATCAGGTGGGGTTAGCACGGGCTGGAAACTGCTGCTAATGAGT
This sequence comes from Actenoides lindsayi, assembly GCA_025331215.1. Classification (NCBI taxonomy): domain Eukaryota; kingdom Metazoa; phylum Chordata; class Aves; order Coraciiformes; family Alcedinidae; genus Actenoides; species Actenoides lindsayi. The sequence goes on along the minus strand of WTSP01010766.1, from coordinate 48,283 downwards.
GTTTTAAGTGATTTCTAGTTTAAACGTACTTGAATATGTAACAGACTTGGGTCTTCTAACTTTTAAGATACATCAAAGTTCTTCCCAGAGCAGTGGCTGAAGGAGACAACAGTCTAGATCTTAACAGCACTTAACTCTGTGTTTCATCTCAAGGCCCTTTGCTTTTAACCCCACTGTAAGGTGTAGTGCGGGCAGAGAAAGGAAAAATACTACTGAAAGTTGTGAGAGTTGAATGAAATTACACTCGGCAGGCTGTATTTTAAAGTAAGAATTGTAAAGGAATGCATCGTTGCGTGTTTGCTGAGGTCTGAAAGCATTCTGACGTGGTGATGGTGCAATCCTCACGCTCAGTATGAGTGTGCACATTTCAAGCTCCTTTTCAAGGGAACTGTGCAGCTGATGCCCTCTTTGAATAACACCACTTGAAAGTTGACGTCAGACCGAATCAATGGATTTAGGTTCTTACAATGTATTTAAATGTTGTCCCAAGATTTCATGAGTTTGAAATTGAATGGACTTCTTTCTTCTACTTACCTGTATTTAGAAGCTGCAGGATTATATTCTTTCAGGACGTCACAGCCTGCCATTTGGTATCTCTTCTAGGTGTCTCTGTAGTGTTATTTATTTTTATCAAATATTGCTGGTTTACAGTTGTTTCTGATGTATCTTTTCTTTTTTGATAGTGGTCCTTATGAAAAGCTCCTCCACGCCCAACAGCTCAGTTGGTAGGACAGGCAACGCCTCAGTAAGACAAGTCCCATTCTGGGGAGGGTTTCTTAGTGGTGTGGAATCTTCTTTGCAAATACAGAGTTGCGTCTTCCTGCCAACCCTTCTCCTGTCCGCCTCGTTTTGGTGCTGTTCATCTGAAGACTTTTCCAGTGCCTTGTTTTTTGGTGGTGAAGGAGTTGGGGGGAGACCACTGAAATGACAGATGATGGGTGGTAGACAGACAGTGGATGGGAAGCCTGGCTCGTCTGCAGTACTGCTGACTGCTTGATGTAGCGCGCTGCAATGATTTGATTTGATGGCGATTCCCACTAAATAGTTAGATTTTTCTCGCTTGTCGTTTTGAGTAGAGCTGGCTAGAATTTTTTTCTGCTGGAATATTTCTCATTTAGAAAATGCTGATTCATTGAAAGTGAAATCTTTTGTGGAAATGTGACAAATCTGAAAAGAATTTCAGTAAAAAATGAGACGGCTCCATTTTCACTTGTTAGAAAGGAGCGGTAGAATTTTCCATTTCAAAAAAAACCCAACCTTTTTGCAAGTTTTAAAACTTTATATGGTATGTATATGATTCCATTGTTTGAAAATATAAAAACTGAAGATGGTATGAAATACTTTGTTTACCAAAATCAGATATTTTGAATAATCACAGTATTTTGAGCATTCTATTTAGTCAAAAAATTCTTGGTTTTGGCATCTTTCCATTTAAAAATGGTTTTGGTAGAATTGTATTGAAAGTTAAGTCTCACGATTGCTCTTAGAACAGAAAATATGTTCACCATTCTTTTCTCAAGCGTTGTAATTTATCCTGGAAAATGCTATTACCTTTTGCTATTTATCACGTTTCATGTTTCATGGTGTGTCCAACAAAATAATTAAGTTCAGGGGTTGCTTTTGAGACTCTTTGCGTATTCCTCCCCTTTGATGGTGATCTGCAAAATAGTCTATGGTTATTTTTATAATATCCATGCGTCAGCTTCTTAAATGAGATGAGTAGTTGCACACCTGAAGTTATTTTATTTTCATTTTCATGAAATAGGACCTCTTCTCATGGATTCTCCCATTGAAGCTCCAGTGTGTCTCAACCTAGATCCCGTTGTTCTTGTCAAGATGCTTTTAGAGGTGAGAATCTCTATTAGTGTGGCTGCATGGCAAAGTATTCTCTCCACACATAGCAAAATTAGGGGCGTATCTGGTGAAAACAGAAGGGAATGTTCAGCTTACTGAGCACACACTATGGGCTCAACTACGAAGCTATAGCAGAAGTCATTGCAAAGTCAGCATTTGCTGGTTGTTATTGCGTACCAGACGGCAGCAGTAGCTGACCTTATGGTGAACAATTAATATAAACTGAAGCATGGTCCTTCCATGGTATTAAGATCTGGAAGGGCAATGTGAGGGTTTTTTTTCTTTCTTGCATGAGGAAAAAAAAAGCTACATTCTAAGGTATGGATACTTCTCTCTTCCCTCCCTTACACTAGCATATTGCTCCAAGGGCATTAGAGAGATGGGCTCCGTGAGCCATGATATCAAATGCCAGGCGTGCTGGGGAGGAATTGGATGCATCATTTGCTTACTTCTGGCACCTATTTGGATGCCTGGAGAGGAGCTGTGCCATTCCCAGTTTTCCCAAGGGAACTGTAGATCTGTTAGTCTCTGAGCAGCGCAGCGTAGCCCTGATTTTAACATTATGACAACTCTTTCTAAAAAATTATGAATAACTAAGAGACTCTCATAATTAGAGATTATGCTAATGTCAAATACAGTCATTTCTCTTAATCTAGGGTCTTAAAAAGGAATTACTGTTATACATATAAATTTTTGCAATCTCTTTTAACTTCAAGGGAAGTATAGCGGAAAACAGGAAATATCTTTGTTCAGCACCATTGTTCCATAAGGATTGGTGCACTTTGTAACATTTTTGGTCACCTGAGAGGTAATTAATTTATTTTTTTTTTCCAGACTGACGGTACTTCTAGCAAATGACATATCTACCATTTTTCCAAACAATGTCTTGACACACTCTATATAATCCACCATCCTGCTCCCCAGAATATTCTTCTATTGTACATGCTAATGACAAGAGTAGAACAGAGACATTTAGTTTTTCTTTTCAAATATGATACTTAGTATTTTATTTTCTGTCTCCTACCTGTAGAGTGCCCTACCTTCTCCTGATATTTTTTGAACAACTGCACTATGTTGTGCCATTGCTCTTTGTTCCTTTCAAAAATAATGGCTTGATGGGCTTTCCATTGACCAGGTACTAAAAGGAAATATGGTAAATCTATCTTTAAAATGATGGAGATACTCAAAATACCATTAGTATTTCTTCTTACATCTACATAGAGAGGCAAATGAGTTAGCTGAAAGCATTGCTAGGCTAATGTAACCATATTGGAATAATGCTAAAGGCTGGAAATGTTCAATGAGAACATACAAAATACATTTTGCAAGTTTAGACTGTGATAATATGGTCTATGGTTGTGATTGTGTTTGGAAGAGATGGTTCTAATTCTGAGCTTCTGAGTTCTCAGTGATATTTTAATTTCTCTTTTGAATTATGGAATGTTTCATTTATTGTGTTCCCCAATATATTTCTGGAATATTCATAAATTGTGATTTTGTGTTTGCTCTTGTTTAAGATGGCTTGGATGTGTAAGGCTGGATCATGCAACCTGCTCATGTAAGACTCAGCTTTTGCTTTGAATTTGAATATCAAACATGAGACACTACAGATTTTCCGTGCAAGTCTGAGCCAAAGAAAATACATTTTCCTATATCAAAGGATTAAATTGATTGCAAAGATAATATCTTCTAAAGTGGCATATCCTTTTATCGGTTTCAAACACATTTGTGCCACTGTCTTTTGTTCTATGGTTATAATCCATGCAATGAAACTACATTAGGAAATTAATAAGGCCATTCCCCTTCAATTTGATCTGCAGTGGGTCAAATTTATAACAAACAGTATTTTTCAAGGACGTGGTGGTTTAAAATCTATAAAAAAACAACTTAGCTAATGCTGCTTAATTCAAGATGTGGGAGTTATATGATGCAGTTTTTAATTGCTTTATTCAATGAACTAATGCATAGAGACCCTGGAAGCTAATAAAAGAAATCGTTATTTAAATGTATTTCTTCATATATACTCTGCTTTGCTTAATTATGAATTAACAACATATTGTGGGTTTTGTTCTTTTAGGTGAAGTAAAAGAAATTCGTTCTTCTGAGCTGGATACAGAAATTAAGTACAAGTCAAATATTCATGGATAAAGGTAAATCCCTTATTATATGAGTTACTTAGAAATGCTGGCTTCAAAATAACTTTTACAGTGATATTATGAGGGAATAAATAAGTATGTGAAATAAAACTGATTAGAAGTAAAAATATACAAATTTATTTTAGATATCAGGAAATATTTTTTAATACAACAAAGAATCTAAATTGCTATATCAAGGAAAAAAAAGGGTTTTCTTTGTGTAAAGATGTTTCTCTTTGATTTGGTACTCAGTTTCATATCATGTTAGCTAGTAACGTCAAATACATACAATACTTACAGCCTTTACCATGGCTATGCAATCCTTTATTTAACAGAAACTTACCAAGTAAATAATATTTCCCTTGGAATAAATTAGTGTAGATCTGAGCAGCCCTGCCTGATTAAGCAGGTCCTCTATATTGTATTCTTGGTGTGCTGGAGATACTCCTGAAAAGTAGTAAAACATGGGATCAGTCACAGGAGACTGGAAGATACGAAGCTGTCTGGAATATGGGTAAATCTGGACAAGATTAACTTGTTCACCCTGCTCTGGACACCTTTCTACTAATAGAAAAAAAAATGTCTTTAGGTAGTTGGTGCTGTATTTGTGACTTACTCGATCACATATGGGTGAGGGAAGAACCTTTGCAACTAATACAGAAAGGTTAGAAATGGCACTGGCTATGTAGCCTTACCAAATTCTGCAAGTGCTTATGCATATGAAGAGCCATTGACAGTCTTCAATGGGATGGAACAATTACATGCTTAGATTGTGAGTGTTAATTTAGTGGACCCAGGTCAACAAACTTCAGGACAGTTGTCAATTTCCTTGCTTATTTTTTATCTAATCTTTACTGTAAAGCAAAAAAAAAAACCAAACCCCAACTTTGGTTGCCCTGAAAGTAGGGATTGAGTGGGGTGAGAGGTTGAGTGTGGGGTACCTTCCCCACAATTCATATACAGCACTCCTCAAGCTAGGCTCTGGGTAAAAGCATGCAAAGAAAACCCCTTTCTAAGATTACAAAAATAATAATAATAAAAAAAAATAAAATTACTAAAACCTGCACCAATTCTCCCTAATTGAGAGCTATTGAAGTTGTAATACTGTTAAAATGTTAGTACACCTGGGATACATGGTAAGGTGTAAGCAATATGCTGTAGTCTCTATTACAGTGGTTTGATAGCATTGGTTTATCATGGCACGTGCTGAAGTTTTTTCTGCTTAGTTGTCTATGATGCTTTTGATACTTCTACATAGAATTTCCACTGGAGAACAAAACTGTCAGCCTCTATGCAACCTTATTTGTGAAGGCCAAAGTACTACTGCCATAGCACATGGAGGTGATTCAAGCTGGGTCTATATGTGTTCCTTGTGAGTCAGCATCTGTGTAGGTAGAATTTGCCATAGAGGGGGGCAGAAAAACTTGGACAGCTGAACTACGTGCACCTGGTGTGATTTAATCACTTGTGAGTTCCAGGAAAGTTGTTGTGCTTACCAGACGACTATGCTTACCAGTCGTTCTGAACGTGTGTAAACTGGAACCAGTGGTCTTGCCCTGGGAGTCCAGCTGGCAGCAAACATCTGTTCAAGCCCCCCCCTGCAGTTTTCCAACAAAGCACGCTGGACTTTATTGTTCTTTCAAGACTTCTCAGCTGCGTGAATTTGTGCCATAAATTAATAACTGCAGGCATCCGTGCTTGTGCCACAGTCATTGTGAGTAATTGATAGTGCTTACAAGTTTTGATGATTTAGTGTCTAGGCAGGCAAATATGCACCATGTCATGTGTTTTTTTTTAGGCGCAGAAGATTTATTTAAAGATTGAAATTTATCTGGATCTTCAAAAATGATAAATTCAGTACAAAAATACTGCGACAAATCATTGTTTGTCCTTCTCTGTATTGAGTGTACTGTCATGTTCTAAAAGCAGTCATTCCAGTAGCACCAAGTGCTTTAAGTAAACACTATGAAAATAATATTTTCTGGTAACAGGATCCCATGTACACCAGCTCCAGTGTCCAATTAGGTATCTCGGGGTTTAAAGTCCAAGTAGTTTGTGTTGCTTTCTACTTGACTTTCCACAAACCCTATGCAGTTTGTTGTGCATTATTTTACTTACTGGTTCTCTTTACCTGCAAAAACAGACTCAGATAAAGTGCCTTGCAGTACTTCTCCAAGGAAGGAGGATTGCTTCCACCCAATTATGCAATAGTCCCCAGCTCATTTGAGCCCCCCAAAACTGCTGTTATTAATATTGACCTCTTGAGCAGAGGTAGCTGTTCAGTATTGCTCAGTAACAGTGAGGTTAGCTGTGGGAACAAAAGTTTTGCTTAACAGTGTTAGGATTTCACCTGATCTGCATCTCCCACGATGTCCTCATTCATTCTGTCTGCCAGGCTCCAGTGCAGTGGCTGGTTTTATCTATAGGAACGCTCTTCCTTTCTCTCTTTTTTCTCATAGATGTCTCTGAAGATGAACAGGCGTGGTTTTTGACGGTGTGCAGAAAATACTAGGCAAGGTTACTTTGTCTGCTTCCTCCTATTCGAGCTAAATCCAATTTGTCCCATAGGTTTCCTGAGACGGAGTGAATTTTCATTTTCCACTCTCAGCTTTTTATTGCCAATCTTGGCCATGATTCTAGTAGCACTAGTCTAAGACATTATTGAAAGCACCGTGTCACAAAAAATATGCTGGTTAAAGCCCAAAGGTTACTTGTACACTTATGCTTCAGTACTTTTTCTGATGAAAAAAGCTAATGAAACATTAACTTTAAAATAGAAAGCTTCCTGGTTAGACAAATGATAATATAGTTTTGGAAGGAAGAAATTGCTGTTCTCTGTCAGCATTTCTATTTGAAAAATGTTGCAGCAATCGGTGTTTCCCATATCTACTGGCCATCATGATTCTGAGAGTGTGAATATTCTGCAGGGAGGATGTTTCCATATAATGTTTAGTTGGTTTGCAGCTGTGGTACAAAAGGAAGCTTGAAAAATGTCCTCCTTTTGCAATTTGCTTTCATTTATTTTATGTTTTCTTAATAATACTAGATTTACAGTTCTTTTTTTCTTTTCTTTTTTTAAATGCCACTACTTTCCAAAGAGAAAACACGAATGGAGGGAATATGTTTTCTGCTCTGATCTCTCAGAGAGACACAAAAAGAAAATGGCCTGTTTTGGTCATCAAAATGGTGTTAGCTTTGATGCAGCAACAGAGGCTACTTACGAAAAATGATTAAAATGGATTTTGAAAGGAAACAAACAAAAGGAAGTATGAAAAAAATGTGTTCTTGTCACTAGGTAGCCTGAGTTCAATTTGTTCAAATACTTTCTAGCAGAAGGAAAGGGCAGAGAAAGAGAGTTAATGTTCTAATTAAAGCTTTGTCACCTATCTGGGAGAAAGCATCTTTTACTTGAAAGATGATTTCATGACCAGAAGCTACATCCAGGTTAAGAGATGTGTAGATTAACAGAACAGACCCTTTGCTTCTGTTTATAGGCTTGGTGCTTGGCTCGAGCTATTGATGAGACATCAATGTTAATAAGCAATTTTTTTGACAGGAAACTGTACAGCAAGTTATTGAGTGCAAGTCAAAATTTGGTTTATATAAGAACGCTAAAGAATAGGAAATATTTTTTAATGGTAGCAGAAAAAAACCAACCCAAAACCCCTGTCCTCCTGTATCCCAGTTCTCAGGAATTGTTCTAATAATCTTTTTAGGAATTAGCAGGTATCTTTGAAATAAACAGAGCACACAGTCAACAGTTAAGGGGGAAAAAAGTGTTTGCTTTAAGTGTGTTTTCCAAAAGACTTGGCCATGGCATGTCAAGGTTGAGTGTGCCATCATTGGTGTGGATGTAGCATAGACTCACAGAGTGGTTTCGATAGGAAGGAACCTTTAAAGATCATCTAGTCCAACCCCTTGACATTGGCATGGATATCTTACACCACGTGAGGTTGCTCAAAGCCCCATCCAACCTGACTGGGAACACTTGCAGTGATGGGGCATCCGCAACTTCTCTGGGCAACGTGTTCCATCTCATCACCAACACTCATGAAAAAAATGTCTTCCTTATATCTAATCTAATCTACTCACTTTTGGTTTAAAACTGTTGCTCTGTGTCCTGTCACTGCAGACCTTGGTAAAAAGTCTTTGTCTGTCTTTCTTATAATCACCCTTTATATATTGAAAGGTTGCAAAATGGTCTCCTATAGTCTTCTCCAAGCTGAACAATCCCAACTCGCTTAGCCTTTCTTCACAGGAGAGCTGTTCTGGCCCTCTGACCTTTTTTGTAGTCCTTCTCAGGACCTGTTCTAACAAGTCCACGTCTGCCTTGTCCTGGGTGACCCAGAGTTGGATGCAGTGCTCCAGATGGGGTCTCACGAGAGCAGAGTAGAGACAGAGAATCAGGTATTTAGAGAAGTGCTAGGACTAGAACTGAGATATGATGTTGATTGGAGCTTTATAAATGTCACAGGTGAGTTGACAGAAGGAGAGATTAGGTAGGATTGGGGATTGGCTGCAGTAATGATGAAATCTGGCTGTCTCGTCACAGCTCTTGCTCTGAAATGTTCCTCAGAAACTATAGAGAGACACTATGTTTAAACTTGATGGCACCAGATAACTTTCTCTAATAATCCACTTTTCTTCATCTCTTCAATGGTAATATTAGAGATTTGATTAAAAAAAAAAAAAAAAAAAGGAAATATTTCAGAATTTGATAATGAATATAGAGTATATATGCTAATGCAGAGCTGTAATAGTGCAGGACTCAAAATGGAAATAAAGGGGGTTGAGAAATCTTGTAAAAGAGCAATTCAGTTTGTGGCTACTTGGGCTGGGTGTGCACAGTTAAAGGGAGCAGAGAAGTCAGCAAAAGCTGTAGAAGAGTGTCCGGAGAAGGAAGTTCATTTTTTTAAGAAATAAATTTACTTTGTGAATATCACAAAGTAAAGAGCTCGTTTATGTTTATAGACTGAAGAAAGGATGTCAATTTGAGCTGATCAAGAGCTAATCAGATCAATGAGCCAGTCCAAGAATGGCATACAGAATTGAGCAGGCTGCTCAAGCAAGCAGCTGTGTCCATTGTAGTACAAGAGCTGCATGCTTCAGTAAAAGGCCTTTCTAACATCATATAAAGTTAGCCAAGTGCCTTATTTCCAGAGGTGTCTGTAGCTGCAATCCAGAGAGAGAGAAACAAATTAGCTCTGTTGCTCACAGTGAATAGACTGCACCACTTACATGGGCACCTGGCACAGACAGTAGATCATATTTGCATATCAAGAGTGGAAAATAAGCTTTATCTCATCATGAATTGATATCCCAGTGCTCAGATACTTGTGTTACACTGTTTGTCAAAGTACATACAGGTCCTATATTTGCCTCAGCTGAACTAAGAGCCTTTATTAGAAAATCAGCTGATACACTATCTTTTATTAACGTAAGGAAACTGTTATTTTAAGTCACTGACATTTATTCTTTTAACCAGATGACTACTTTAAGGCATATATAATGAAGTGTTGCTGAAGGTTATTCTTACGGGGTAATTTTCACTTTATTTCACTGGTTGCCAACAAGATTATATGGTATGTTCTTTGGGTCAGGGTCTGCAGACTGCAAGATTTCTGGATACGTGGGGCAACTCTCCAATGCTGGTGAGCTTCAAGGGAAAAAAACCCTACTTCTAGTGTTAACCTGCTTCTTGACCTTTCAAATAAATCTGAAGGGCTATATATGGTAGACAACTCTTGTTACATACAGATGTCATGGTAGTGTTATTGCAGAGGAAGAAAAAAGTGTGGTATGTGTGTAGCTATCCGTGTAAAGATACACACGCGTGTTGCTGTGTGGATGCTTTGAAGGAAGAATGGTTGCTGAAACCAGAAGTCTGGGATGTCTCTAATATGTATTCCTAGGGAAAAGCAGACAGAAGCCAGATACCTGCATTGCATCTATAATAGTGTGATTTAGTTTTCAATGGCCCTCTGAAATTAACCTAGTCTTCTTCTTTAACAGACGTAGGAATAGTATTTTGTTATCTGAATCTGTCATTGTTTTGCAGCAGGTGCAGCAGTTAGTGGCTTAGCTGGTGGGAATCCTAAGAAGGTGTTTGTGAGGCAAACAATGATAGCTACAAGCTCACTGCATTCCCACACGGTTAAATTATGGGGCTCAGAAAGGTCTGGCAAGCCAGTACCTGTCCCACTTGGGAAATAATCCACCAGACAGATGGGGGAACTGAGATTTTTTTATTATCCTGCTGGAATGTATGCAATGAGATGTAAAGCAGTGGATCCTGAGAAATGAGATGTAAAGCAGTGGATCCTGAGGCTGTGTAGATAACTGCTGCTGTCATCTGAATTGCCAGTTACAATCAAAGCTTTTATGATGTTAATCCCAGTCCCCTAAAAAGATCTTCCCTGCAAATGGGTGTCTGTGTCAAATGGTGCTTAAGACACTGGGGCAACATAGAGATTATCCCACAGGGTTAGGGTTTGGGTTTTTTTTCCCTTAATCAGTATGAATTTGCCCATATAAGTTCATAAAGGCTCAAGATGAAGAGTGACATCACTAATCAGATCAATAACTTTCACAAACAACCCTTCCCTGTCAACCATATTTGGTAGCTATATCTAGGGAATCTTTGCACCACGCATCTCTCTCAGACTGTTCAAATTCTTCATATGCAATTTTAAGAGATCATCCATGCACAAGATTTTTTTCTAGTATTCCTCATCACCTCATTCTCTGCTCCTCTGTGGACCTATCCATGGCTCATTTCCCAGTGCTGTCTGTATTTTCTGTGGCAGTATCCAGCAGAGTTCTGTCCGTAATCATCATGAAGTAAATCCAAGATGAGCTAGATGAATGTCAGCTTTTTTCCATCTGAATTGTCCATATTACATGCAGATCATTGTATTTTAAATACATTCATGTTCTATTGAATACCTTTTCATTCAATTTTTTTTTCCTTAACTACTGTCTGAAAAAAAGGAAGAAAAAGAGTATAAAATTAAATATGGATATGGATACTTGTGTGTGTTCCAATTAAGAACTGTCAGGATCTGTTAAGATACTGCTTATTATTAGCCATTATGTGAATAATGATTATGTATTTGCCCCAATGAAATAATACTGAAACTTTAATATTCTCTTCAATATTTATTTGAAGATCTTTGCACATAGCCACTTCCTACAGAATAGAAGACTTTCATCTCTGTAACTCTGGATTGCAATGTGACATTGAGGAAATCTGAGTGGGGAGCAGAAATGAAATATCAGAGAGGACTTCAGGACTTCAATTCAGGAATAGATCTTTAAATACTCCTGAAATTCTATGAAAAAGCCACCTTGGAAGAGGAGGACTCCGTGCAATTCTCCATATAGTCTGCCAGAGAGCAAGGTAGGCTGATTAGCAGAAAGTCAAGATGCATTTAGATCAGAGATATACCTGTTTCCAAAAAAAATTTGCTGAGTCCAAGTTGATTTTGACATCTGATGATGGTATCAGTTTAGGATGTGTCTCTACCAGTGTCCTAGTTCAGTTTATCTGTGCACTCTTACAGTGCATCTCAGTCACATCTGCTTAAATGCGCTTTGGTAAATATCTAAATATCCAGGAGTGGCCTTGGAGAGCACAGTCTGTATTCCTGGCATATGGAAGTAAAATAAAAGATGTGCTCCACAAGTACAGCTTATAACTGTCAGCCCTTCCCAGGCAGCCTTTCTGCATAACTGGGATGGCTGGATGTAAAATCTGCCAAAAAACTTGAAGTGAGGCCATCAGCTCCTGCACAATGACTTTTTTTTTTTTTTTGCTCTGGAGATCTACTTCTGTACGTGCACTTAGTCTTAGTACTGTGCAAGAAGCCTTCCTTCACTGGACGCTGCTACAAGCCCATTCCAGTGCAGACAGCAGCCTGCTAGTCAGGCTGTGTGATGGGGTACGGCTGGAATATTTGTCACTGCTGTGCTCTGCTGTGGATGAAGCTGCTAAGCAGAGCAGTCAGGGGACACGTTTGGATCCATACAAAAATTTTGAAAGGCCAAGTCCAACACAGTATTGAAGTAAGTTTAAATAAATTCCTATTCAGACTCCACTAATCAGGCTGAGAAGAAGAGATATATAAAAATATAGCATGTCAGAACAATATATCAGGAGGATAGATATTATTGCTAATGTTTCTTCATCTTTTCTTTAATGCCAAGATAATAGAAAAAAAAACTAGCACTTAGTTTACTAAGCTGTTCCAAAAATGCATATCAAGAGGAAAGTATTTTTAAAATTTTTTAAGTTCTTTTTTTGTCATTAATTTTCTAATGTTGGCTAAAGCTTACTTCTTTTCCAGTTACCTTCTCATAACCTTCTCTCACCAAGCTTGGTCAAGCAGACACAGAAAAATCTGTAGTTAGCTTTGTTTGAAATTTTCCCATGCAAGTAAGCATTCTGAAAACATTTTAAGTAATAAAAAGCAATTGTCAAACTTCTGTGGTGTATAATGCAAAACTCTGTTTCATTCTTAACTAATGTATTGTAGTGTAAATTAATAGAAGATCACTTCAATTTTTAGAAAGGGATGGATTAAAGACTCTGTAGAGCTTCTGTTCCTGAGTATAGTTTGCAAGTCTACATTTATAACCTGATAATTTATTAGAAAATGTTATAATTGTTTGGGGAAATACAGTTTTTCAAATGTTAAAACCCAGCAGAAGACATTTTTGACTAAGCCAACCCAAGCTGCAGCACAAAAAGAATCAGGGAAGTTAAATTTCTACAAAGATACGGTACTGGGAAAGAATAATTACCTGTGAGAGAGATTTCTAGGTTTGTGTGCATGAATCCTTCAAGATAAGTACTTCTTCCTTCAGGAGCTTCCAATAAAATAAAATCTAAAAGAAAAAAAAAGAAAAAATTAAATCCAGTTGGAGAGGCAAACTCTTTTTTTTTCAGAAAGCTCTTTACAAAACCTACCAACTCTTCTCTCCTATCTGGATAGCTTTAAATCTATTCCTTTCACTGAATAAAATCCTACAAGAAATTCTTGCCTGCTCCTAGGTGTCCCAAAAGAGCCTTTGCTAAGCCAGAATGTCATAAATGAGTCTTGTCTTCGAGGCTCTGAATATGGTTTAAGGGTCCTCTCTTTAGGCTGCTGCTTTCTCTAATGGAATTTCATATTATGTTGGGTTAACTGGGATGGATCACACTTGACAATATTCAATATTCACCCTGCCAATGCTGCTAAGCTGTGAAAGTTGGGTTATTGTGCGAAAGCAATGTTCTATCATGAAATTATTATACTATTTTTTGTTGTTGTTGTTAAATAGTAAAATACTAGCAAGGCTATCAGGGGCTTTGCAGAAGAAAGCAGTATTTGCAGAAATCTTAAAGGAGATAATACTTTTATATTTAATGAACAGTGAAAACAATTAAACAAGAAAGCTTGGGAAAATACACTTCCCTTTAGTTAAAAAAACCTCTGTTCTAAGGAAAAAAGAAATCGTTCTGTTTGGGAGAAAAAAAAAATCTAGTAGTTTTCACATGCTTTGTTCAACTCGGGTTAATCTTTTTAGCAAGATGTGTTATTTTTCCGACACTGAGAGTATTGTAGCTGTGTCATAAGCCATGCTACCTTAGCAATTACATTATAGAACGGTAGGATGTTCTACCCTAAGGTTTTGAAGAAAAGCTTCTCAGCAAGGAGTCCACAATAGAGAAAATACTCAATACGGGAAGCAGAATAGAGTCACAGGTAGTGACACTCCGGGGTGAACCATGGCTCGGCTGCTTGCCTCAGCCTTTAAAGCAGCCAGATCTCCAGTACCCATCTTCAGAGCTAAATCAATTCCCTATGAAACACACTAACACCTCCTTCTGAAGTCCTAAACGCAAAGGCACGGTATTTGTGGCTCCGTTTTCAGGATCCCAAGCCTACCGCAGAGCCTGCAGCCATCGGCGCGGCGGTTCCCCGAGGCACGTTTTGCGGTGATAGAACGCTGCTTTGTGGCTGCGGTTCCCATTGGATTTGTGCAAGGGGAAGGAAAAGGCACTTGTTGCAGTTACACCAAGTGATAGCGGCGCCGAGATGCCTTTGGAAGTGATCTCAGATACTGTGTTGTCCCCCCCCCCTGAGATGCCGAAAACGCGGCGGTAGCTCTGTGTGAAAGTATGGATTTATTTTTTTTTTTTTCAGTAGTCTTTTTAAATCAGGTATGGAGCAGTCACCAAAATCACACAGTATTTCTGGCACGAGATTTTGACCCAAGAATTTTAGTTCTATGTACTACCGGTGGTTAATATTTTTGTTTCATAATGAACTAAATATTGCATTAAATGCTTTAATCTGTTAGGGAATAAATAAGAGAGACTCTTCCTCTTTCTCTCGTTTTAATTGCAGGTTGCAGGCATGTAAAATTAATTGGGTGTAAATGGCAGATAAAAGATGAGTCCTGACCGATTTACAGGAGCAAGGTAAAGGTAAACTCAGATGTTGTGTTGGAGTGTGGCAGATGATGCCATAAGGAATGCTTCAGTCAGCTCAGTATACTTAGGATGCATGTATATACTTACAAGTCTATAATTATATACTCATATATATATATATACACACACAGGTATATATAGAGGACATCTATGAAACTTTCAGACAGGTAAGAGAAACAGGCACATGCCCAGTTCCTAAGTAGTACCAGTGAGCTGGCAGCAAAGTGTTCCCCATGAAAATGTTGGCTGATTTGAAAGCACTGCTGAGCACCTGGCATTCAGGAGCTGGTGTGCTCGGGGGGGTACCTTCTCTGACTTAAGTTTTTTTTGGTTGATCTAAACACATATTCATGTCCAGGTGAATGATTTTTTTTTCCTCTCATATTCTCAGTATACATGACAGAAGAATTCTTTGCCCGTCTTGTGCATATTGGCATACTTGGCAAACAATGACCACTTTAGGAGGCAAGGAGACACCACGTTTTTTCAAAGGACGGAGATGAATGAAACAGAATGAGCAAATGCAAGCTCACTGTAGCATATTGATGTGCACTTGTACCACGAATTGCACAGATGTGCAGATAGATCTGCACGATTCCACCACCTCTCCAAGCCAGCTGTGAGGCAACACCACTCCAGAAGCTGTGCAGCTCTGGCAGCATATATTTGATTCAAATAAATGTGTTGACTGTCCACAGGATCTTTCTTAAAGAGAATATACCCTGAATTTTCTTTTCAAGAAAAGCATTGTTAAACAAGATAAAATTAAAAAAAAAAAAAGAAAAAAGATAATGCGCTGATTATTTTTTGTTAGTCACATCATCAACTCAGCTCCCAACAGTGAATCTTTTGCTGCTGTTATTTAGGGTAGACTAATATAAGTATGAACACTGCCATGTTGGGACTCAGCTGCACCATTCTGAAAAAACACACAAGACCTGTTTTAATCTCTGCTGTTCTAGTGTCATTTAGTTCATTTAATCAAATAGCACAAGTCCGGATACAGAACGGTACTGCTTGGCAAAATGCTGCTACAGCCTGTTCAGAATGTTTTAAGCAGTTAAGCACACAAAGGGTATATAAAAGGGCATATACTTAAATGGGTACATAAATTAGATTTAAGAACATGTAGCTCTACAGATTCTGGAATGCTTGTTAAACTGCTGCTCTCTCTGTTAATTAAAAGGTTCCGCTGCCAGTTGTGTCCCCATTTCATTAAAGTGCTCTAGTGGTTGGAACTTCTCCATGAACAAATAAATAGAAGCAATGCTCAGGTGTAAAAATATGTGTGTGTGTGTATATTGCATATATATATATCTATATAAAAAAATATATATCTTTCAGTGACATAGTTGTTTGCTTAGTAATCTATGATGAAATACTAATCTATTGGACTGTAATTGCTTCTGAAATGTTTCTGCTCATAAAATGCTTTAGTCTCCACAGTATAGTCTGATGCAGGATTATATACAGATAGAGATATAAAGCTCCATGCATTCTTACTAAGGATTTTGTCTCAGGCATTTTAGAACTGCAGTGTGTTTTAAACTTTTTTTGAAGTCCACATAATTTGTGCATCACAGTTGTAAGTAATTTTCTTCTTCTTGTTTTCCGCCAGGGTATAGAAAAGTAAAGGTAGAATATTACTCATAATAACAAGCTACTGTGTTATACACAAACACTGCAGGCTCCAGGGCTCATCCTTCTGGGTGCATTCGTGAAAGTATGATAGCCATAGGTCTGGTTTATGTTCAGCAGAACACGCTAACACATCCAGCCTCTTCTGAATGTGTGTGATTGGTGTTGCATTTTCGAAAGAACAGGAGAATGTGCTGTTGCTGAGCACAGGGTTATGGTGCATTGTGCTTTATATGTGATGAAAAAGGGTGATCCAAAGATGGTATTTATTGTAACATAGTGGTGACATTTATGAATACTCCTCTTTTGTGTGTGTGTGGTTTGTTGGTGGGTCTTTTTCCCCAGTTATCTCAGCTGGATGATAAAGAGACAGGCTTGTGGGAAGTCAGTGAAGATACCCAGAACAGTACACCATGGATATATAGTTAAGTATTAGATATAAACATGCTGTACACTTAGGTCTGTCCTTATCATTAAGTTTCAGCCGTAGTGCTACAGTCCAGCCTGTGTAAACACAGTGATCCTGATGAGATGTCTGCTATATCATTATGGTTTTTTTAAATGCTTTTAGAATCAAATTAAAAAATAAAAAAAAGATATATAGTAATAGCTTCCAGCACTCATAGAATACCTTGTTTTATGCCTTACCACTGTGGGGAACTGTAGTTTCAGTGATTACAACATCGTTTCCAGTTCAAAAGCTGAATTAAGGAAGCCTCTGCCAAAATATGTGTAATATGATCTGAACAGCACAGTGGCCTCTCCTTCAACCTAAGATAAGATGGTTACCTTAAATAAAGTGGCAGAGATTATCTGGTCATTTTTCATTTTCCTGGTGAAATTCACCTTTCACATTTAAAATCTTAAAACTGAGGATTTTGCCGTTTCCAGACTAGTTCTTTGGCCAAGTAAATAATGTATTGCCTACCTCTTCAAAAAGCTGAAATCACGAGGATTTTTCATTAGAGGAATTGCCATCTGATTTTCTTTGTCTCAAGATTTCTTCATAAAACCAACAGACAAATTAATTTAAGGCAACAGATCAGTCTCCGTTTCATTGCAAGAAAAATGTGTACAATGTTTTCTAGCTGAGAATGATGACCAATTCTGTCCTGATATATTCAGACATGCAAATAGAAGTGAAATTCCTGGGAGTTAGACATACATAACCAAAGGCAAAGCTTGGTTCAATATATTTCAAGATAGAGTTTGCAAAAATAACTCGGGGATTTTCCATCTGCTTGCTATTACTGAGCGCAGAACTCTCTGTCCCTCTAAGCTTAGGTCTGACAGCTATGTTTGCTTATTATTTAATGGTAGTCTGAAAGGCTCAGTTACCTTAATACTGACAGAGGTATAAATGTCTGTATAGGTAAGTGGAAGATAAAAGGCAGCCTCTGTTTTGCTGATTTAGTCCTGATATACTCAGAACACTGTCACACGTGCCAAGTCAAATATTATAGCATGGAGGAAAGTAAATAAAATTGCCTTAAAAAAAAAAAAGTCTGAAATTTTTTTCAAGTAGCACATATCGTTCCACATATGTGGAAATATCTCAAAATTTACAGAAAAACCCACACCCATTCACTGCAAAAGCTGCTACCTGCTCCTTTGAATTTTAAGTGATATTTAAAACAATTTTTCTCCATTTTTCAGGGTTTATCAACAGTCTCCTGCTGCATCCCAAGCCCCGTTCTCATGCTTCAGTCAGAGTGGAGTGGAGGTATGTAGGGGCATAAAAGTGGCAGAAGCTTGAAATTTAAGGGCCTCTTGGGGGAAGAGAAAGAAAAATTTTGAAGTAGCTGTGGAAGTAATTTTAAAAGGACAAGGAATCAGTAGGAGAAAACAAATCATTTTATGGAGGCATTTTGCTCTCACGCTGCTTTCTCACATTTCCTAAGTCATAGCTTTCATAAGATGAAGTGGGGAGTTGTATTTTTGTAAGAATTACTTATTTAGGAAACGGTTGAGTCCACTGAATGAAAGTGTGCTAGGCAGTCTGCATGGCATAGCTGTTTCAAATGGCTCTGAAGGTGCAAATCATTTAATTCTTTTTTAATTAATTTTTCTTTTTTTCCTATGTTCTGTTTTCCTTTTTCACTGACTTTGATATAAGAAGTTCTGATCAAATTCTCAGTTCTTGTTACAGTTAAATTCCCCATGATAGATTGTACAAAAAAAAAATAACAGATATCATCACAATTCCAACATGGGAATCATAAAATAACCTCTCCACAACTCAACCCCAAATTTCCACGGGGGCTTTGGCTGAAGAAAGCGCAGAAAAAGAAGCTTTATTTATGAGAAATTTGTAATCTTCTGGGACCTGAGATTCCTTTTACATGTAGTTTCCTCTGGTTTACGCAGTTCTTGACAATTAATGTTGAGAAGTTTCTATGTAAACTATTAGCATAATTACTGTCTCTCTTCTTCTTGTTAAAATAGCACTTTTTAATAATGTAGTATGTGAAATGGGCTTTTAATAATAACTGGAAGAGAATTTAATAGTAATTGGAAGAGAATTTCATGAAAATCTGGGCTGTCAGGAAGTATTGTGGATCTCTGATTGACTTGTGTCACATCTCTTTAGTTACACGCTCTTTGAAGGGCTCCTTAGGGGTCTCTGAGTCATGTTAGATTTTGATTTTAGTTTATCCTCACAGAAAATCAAATACACTGAATATTTTTAGTATTAAATTAGCGAAGTACTAGTATACAAGCATGCAGCTAAGGTAAGATGTACTTTAGGAGCTATGTATATATATATTTAGTAGCAGAAAGATGAGCAATTTAACCAATCCTTAGATACAAAGTAGAATATTCTTAGAAGAGTGGGAAAATGAACAATCCACTATCATCATTTTAATGACAAGCATAAGTTCAATAGATCGTGATGTCTCCTTCCAAATACTCTGGTCCCATTCATTTATTTTCAAAAATTCCCAGATCTACAGGAAGCTAACTCCTGAGCTGAAGATACCTGACCGTATTTCTCACCTGCCTTCTCTGTGTTCACATCTGCAGTTCACTTCATGGTTTGAGTTTTTTATATTCTTAGGGGTTCTAACTCTGGAAAATGCAAATGGGTCACAAGCAAGTGCTGCAGTCTTCAAGCTCAGAGGAAAAAAAATAACTCTTTTTTTTTTTTTTTTTTCAAAAAAGTATACGCAGTAGGTTTTTTGCAAAGTCCCAGATGTATACATTTATAAATATGTACCCACAGGACTCGAGGACTAAACTGGATAAACACCTGAGTCTTTCTCATGCTTTGTAAGTGTCAAAAATCTCTTTAGCGTGCTTCTCCCCTCATTTAACTCCTGATTTGTTTCTGCCTTCGACCACTTTTACATCTGTTTCTCCATCTGCCAGTGCTCTTAACAGCACCAAAAGCCTGGATGGCTAACTTAAAATGCCAGGGAGAGATCTGACAAAATGGAAGCGACTCAAAACTTGGGTGCTGGCCGCTGCTGCGGCTCATCAGGTATGATTGTTTCTGATTTGACTAAATGCCACACGCTGTGTATTAACCCACCAGCGCTGGCCTCGGGACTCACCTCGGCCAGAGTTCATTTTAGCTTGTTACCAGCTGTGATAGCAATTGTCCGTCTGTCAGGAGACTATTATCTACCTTGTTTAAGCTTATCTCTCTGTGTACCAAGGGTGGTGAAGGTCTAGCAAACCTGCGCAGTCTCTGCATAACGAGAGAAAGACCTTTTCCGATACCAGGGGCTGTGGGAGGCTGTTGTGTGTCCCTAACAGTGAAGGAGTGAGGATCATCAGGCTGTAGCTGGGATCCAATGGGGGAAAAAAAGTACAAGAGTAGAGACTGCCTTAAGAAAATATTAAATAATAGCCCTGGGCAAATCCAATACTGAAGGGAAATAAAACCACACCACAAATGTCATGCTCCTCCCAGCAAAGCCCTCAGGATGCTAACGAGTTGATGTGATAACCTCCCCTTCCAAATTTCTTGGGCATTGGGTGAACGTGACACTGGAGAAAGGGAGCAGATAGTAGAAAGTGTCTATGTTACTAAATAATTTTTCTTATAATGGGATTTTTTTCTATATTAATTTGGACTTCTCATAATCCTCGATACACTGTGCAGTTTGCTGGGGAGGATCACAAAGTATGGAACCAGCCACCAGCTATCCAGTTCCATGGGTATAGGGGAAGAAAACCCAAATGAACACACTGAGGTTTTATGAGATGACTGGAATAGTTCCAGGGAACTATAAAATCCCTGAAATCTGGCAAAAAGGGAAAAAAAAAAATCCTCATTTTCTTTTGTTTAAAACCTTAGCTAGTTTTACTAAAATTGTTGTGAAAAAATATGGGATTTATTAGCCGTGCAATATTTTCTAACAAAGCTGTTTTCCAGCAAGACTGCTTTTCTTGTGGAGAGCAGAAGGTAGACTCAGGGACATCATGGCAGGAGCTAAGTTAGGAAGAGCTTGCAGTCTTTGATGTGGGTAACTGAACTATTAGGTGATTCCAGCCCCAAATAGAGGGCACATAAAACAACTAGTGTATCACAACAGTAAGAGTGTTACCGACAGGTGATAAGGGATATGTTCTTAAAATAACACAGGAATTTGCTTAAAAGTGGTTAAAATAGACTTGGAGTTTACCTAAGTTTTTAACTTTTTAAGTTCTCAGTGATTGCAGGTTTACTTACTTAGTTTAAGTATAGGTTTCACTCCCTAAGGTAAGTGTTCTTTTTGGGGGAAGCTGAGTTGTCTAAGTACCTGTATTTGTGGTGAGAGGGGAGATGGAAGACAACTGAGGCATCTGGATTATTTTTCCGAGGCCAGTATAAATACCAGTAGTAGTAAACTTTAGAAAATTCATATGATCTGGGAAATACTATCTAAACATTATCTAAAAACTATTAGGCTGGGAAATCATTAACAGTGGTATTTCAGATTTCATGTGAACTATGAATCTCTGTAATGTTTCCTTCAGTTCTTACCATCATGGCTAGAAAAGCACTATGGAACTATTTTATCCCAAAGCAACTATGCATCTCTCTGTTTGTTTTAATAGGAAGCAATATCTCCAGTTTAGCTGGGGAAATGTAATCCTAGATCAGACGCAATCCCAGGGTTTGCATCAATGGGTTGTGTCTGTTTCAATATGTGCTCCTCTGTCAGATGTTCTCTTCCCTTGCTGGGGATCCAGCCCACACTGATTTCATGCAGCTCTCTCAGCCCGCTCAGCCAGCAGAGCAACGTAGAGACGGGCACAGGGGAGATGTCCCTCCCCAGCTCTGGCTCCTGCCAGCTTCCCTGCAGCCCATCAGCCTAAAGGCATAACCACGTCTCCCTGCTTTATTCCCGTCTGCAGACAGATAACAGGCTCTGGATCACAGGGCTTTTAACAACTAAGGGTCAGTAAATTTTATACAGTACGTGGCACGGCAGTAGCAGGGAATACTGCGTGTGTAGATCTTTTCTAAGGGCTGCCTACACAGAGCCCTTGGGCGATTAGCAACCGCTGTAATGTCCCCTGTCAGGAATTGTACCGCTTTGACATCGAGCACTTTGGCCTTCGAACAATTCTGCACAAAAAGGTTCAGACCAGAGTTAGCGCTTTCAAAGAGTGAATCATTTTCTGGTTTGTTTTGTTCTGGAGAAGAATTAGTGTCTCTTTTTTCCTTTCTTAATGCCTTCCATTCCCGAAAGAAGAGTGGGCAGCTATTTAAGCACTGGTTTATCAGGGCAGAGATGAAATGAGGAGCAGTATGTTCCAGGGAGAGCATCAGTGTCACTCTGCATGGATTCCTCAGAGGAAGATCCAACATAAGGAGAACAACATCAGTTGCTGAACACTTAATTTTTTTTTCCCCCTCATAGAAGCTGTGTTTCTATTTCTCTTTGTATATCCGTAATTTATTTATTTTTATAAACTGGGCTAATTAAAAGTTTTAAGTGGCTCAGAAATGGAAAGAAAAAAAAAAATCAAGGTTAGGAAAAAGATTGAAACCTTTCTGTATTTTCCTACAGCCAGAATAAAATAACCAGCAAACCCTGTAACCAATTTATCCTCGAGGGGGGAAGGACAAAAAGCTTTGTCCTTTGAGAAGTATATTCATGACTCAACAATAAAAGTCATGCTGGGCTTCAGTATTGTATAAAGGCACCAGGAAATCTCATCTAGGTCTTCTGCTGCTCTAGTCAGATACACATTATACTGCTGAGTGAAGGACATTGGTGATTTGCACCTTCAAGTTATATTTTCTTCCAGCATAAACATTGTTTTCCCTGAGAACTTGAAAATTCCTGTTTAAAACACTATATTCAGTTTAATCTCTCCCAGCAATATAGCTGGAGAGATATATATCCCTGAAAATATATATCCCTGAAATTTATACCCAAGCGTTCTGTGAATTTTAATGTAGCATTTTAAAAAGTAGATTTCTGTGGATGAAAAAAAAAAATAAAAAATTCCTTCTCAAGTGGTTGAGTAGTCCATGAATAAAAACCCTTCTGTGGACAACTTTGATGCAGTTTGAAATCCACAGTTCAAAGAGTTAGTTGCACTCTGCCTCTGTTTATTCGAAGAGCAACCGTAACTTAGGTAGATTGGAACATGGCAGATAGTTCACGTGCGTGCAAAAAAATAAATAAAATTGTAGGTCAGTATTTTTCTAATCTGATTGGGAAAGGATGACCAGTAATAGACAGATGTCAGAAAAGATGAGATGAGCAATGGTTTATTGTTAGAAGCAAATAAAACCTACTTCAAAATGAGAGCTAGGAAGCTCTCATGGCAGCTGTTTGCCCAGAAATGCAGCTTGAAGGCAGAGGTTGGTAAATACCAGGAATTTCAGAATTCTCTGCTGTCAAGTAGACATGCCACATCGTGTAATCCAAGAGGCTGTTTTTCATTTGCATGTCTTGAAATATTAGTTCCTAGGATGTGAAGTGTGTCTCCTAAGAATATATGAAAAATACCTGTTGTTTACTATTCATTTTATCATAATTTATCATATGTTAAGTAGAAAATGAAACATATTTTATATGATTTATAAATGAAATTTAAATTTAATTCTGTATTTGAATGACAACAAAGACTTAAGTTGTTTGGACTCATCTTGATGATTGAAACTTGCATACCACCTCACCAAAAAATGGGAACAATTCCTCTAGATTCCCTTTGTTGAGCTGGCTTCTCTCTGAAGAGTAGAAATAACTTGGAAAATGCAGGTGCATCCATGGTTTTGCAACAGTTTTGCAATTATGGCTTTTATGTGTTGCTAATGAAAAAGAAAAAAAAAAAAGTTCACATAATCAGGAGATGCTGGGAAACTGGTATCCGTAAGCACGTCTGGAATTTATGGGTACTTGTCACAGGAACACTGGTAAATCAATATAATGCTGCTGTACAACCATCTTTTAGGTATGCTGCTGTAGGAAAATAGCACAAGACTTTGTTTCAAATTCTTCAAAAACTTACTTAAGTGTAGGTGATTGGCTGAGGGGCAGCTTAAATACCATAAATTCATTATGAGCAACACCTCACAGTCTGCTAACTTAAGATTTTTCTGTTCTCTATAAGCTGAGCTGCTTGTTCCCCAAATCCCTGTTTCTTCCACATGCATGGTCAGTATCTGTAAGTAATGCAAGAGCTACTTGCAAAATTCACATTCCATCACATCGCCACTTTGTTTGTGGAATTGCTTCCTCTGAAGCACGGTTTCCTTTACATCTGGAACTGGTCTTCAGATTTAGGAGGCAACAAGTGACGAGGCAGCAGGCTTCTATTCGTTCTTTCCCAATTTCATAGTGGGTACCAAACAGTCGTCTTCCAAAGTAAAATGAAGAAATTATAGCATTTCATGCCGGTCATTTGCTTTTTAACAAAACAAGGCTGACATGCGTTGGCCGTTGTTAGCATCACATTATGCCTGTGACAGAGCAAGGGAATGACTTGGCATGTCAGAGTTAGTGATGCGTTCGACTTAACGTATACGCTGTTAGTTGTCAGAGCACTGGTCGAACAGTAATGGCAGTTTTCCAGTGCGAAATGCAGTTGTTTTAAAGGATTTAATCTGCTCAATCAGGTTTGCATAAATCCGCAGAGAAAACTCTGCTTCTGTTTGTTAATGTACCCAAGCTGATTTACCGAAAATGTGTGTCTGTATGTCATTCTGTAGGCAGGTTGTACTGCAGCGAGGGTTTCGTGGCATAACACAACGTGGATGGGGTTTTTTTTTGAACATCCGTGTAGAATAAATAATGAACGAAACCTCCTACGCTAAAATGTAATGCAGGTGAGTCACCCGAGTACAAAAAATTAAGGACGAACCAGATGCTTTTAGGTTTTAAAGAGCTGCCAGGATGACACCACGACAGTACAAGGACACTGTCAGGACAGCTGTTCTGCGTGCTGGGTCTCAGCTGCAGATGTGATGTACCTTTCTGAAAGCAATTCAGAATTGCCATGAATCCTTTGCTAATAAGTTTCGCCAAGGCTTCAAAGGGACTCTGGCAATGATTAGATTTCAGATATAACGAGATTTACTTACTGACGAAGTCTAATACACGACGTATATGAGAAGTGAAATTCAGAGTCAATGGTCATTCTTAAAAACATTGCATTTGTCATTACCTTGGTCACCAGGCTATTGCATTACTTCTGTATCATTTATTTTTAGTAGAAAGAGTACTGTAATAATTATGTCTGGTGATGG
Organism: Actenoides lindsayi; assembly: GCA_025331215.1. NCBI lineage: Eukaryota > Metazoa > Chordata > Aves > Coraciiformes > Alcedinidae > Actenoides > Actenoides lindsayi. Next base: position 23,484 of record WTSP01010766.1, on the reverse strand, counting down.
AAGATGAGGCCACACAGAACATGGAGCAGGGAGGAAAAAAAAAGGACAACAGTTTTTTATCTTTGGTGACAAGATTTTTATAGCACCGAGCAAGGGGGGTGTGTGTGTGTGTCCTACTTTAAGCACTTCTGCTACTGTTTAAATATCTTATTGAATGGGACCCATATCAGATCTAAAATTTTAAAGTTGGTTGATTAAAGCTAATACAAAAGAATACAAAGCCTCTTAGATACCTGCTCCTATTTTTTATTTCTTTTCTTTTTTTTTCAGAAATTGTACAAAAAAGCTGTTTGTCATTTTAGCTTAAATATTTGTCTGTGGAATCTTTTCTTTTTTTCTTCTAAATTATTCCATTTGGGGAGCTTTTGGACGTCAATCATTACAACAAGAGCGAGCAGCAGACAATAAAACAGTCCTTCATCATCTGAAACAAAAGATCCTGAGTCTCTCAAAGGACAGACTTTAAACTTGCATTATTTCATCAGGAAAATCCTAACCAAAATAGGTTCATTTTAAAAGTGTATCGAAGGGAATTTGCAAAGGATGCAGACCAATGGAAATTAAGGTTGGTTTATTCTCCAAGGGGTGCTGCTATGTTTGCTGCATGGTTACGCTAGATAGCTTATTGCTCATGTGAAGGAAAGAGGGAAAGAGCAGAAATAGTGCAACAGGGGACACTGTGAATTAAGGATGAACAACAAGGTAGATTACTGTCGAAGCGTGCTGGTCGTTATCAGGGGTACCCCAGCTTAGGGCATTTCCAGACCATGTAACTCAGGGTTTATATGAGCTGTCAACCTGCTAACAAGCTGTTTGAAGTTAACTTGTTATTTAGGGGTCAGTGTCTGCTGTGGGTGCTTCCTTTGGCTTATGTAGATTTTCTCTCTTCCGTATTTCTAAATCCTACTTGGCCCTTCAGCTGCAGCTTTTAACTCCGGGCATAGAAAATTAGGTCCCATTCCTTACTTTTGCAATTGCAGAGTGTCTGGTTTGGTCGACAATTTTGCATGTAGACCTATGTCCTGGGTTCCCTAAATTCCACCCAAATGTCACAGCTCCTAAACTTTCTGTAGGATTTGTCCTTAATGTTTACCTAGCATAGCACATCTTTCAGAAAAGGAGGTTTTATTTGATTTGACTGAGTAGTAGAACATAGTTCATGTAATGCCATAAAGTACATTAAGAAGCCTATGTATCTAACCAAACAAGAAAAGCCCTTTGTTAGTTTATTATCAGTTTATTAGTGTTATTAGTATTTACAAGTTTATTAATAAACGGGGTTGTTTTTTTTTTAGTTTATTTGTAAACTTTATTACTATTTGTATAAAAAGGCAAAATAAATCTGATACATTTGTAGGGAAGGAGAATTTATAAGGGCTAAAGCAAAGAGATTTGGTAACGTGACCTTTTAATAAGCCACAGCCAGTATCCTCAAATTGAAAAGGAAAGAGAAAAATGAAAAGGGAAGGGAAAAGACAGTACAGCCTTGTCACAGCCTGCTGCTAGAATGACAATATCAGTCTGTGAAATACTGTTAAAGGGAAAAAGAAAGATAACAAAGAGAAGTAGTTAAATATTTACCATCTGAACCTTGTAAAGGACTCGGCCGTACAACAACTGTGGCTGCCCTTGATGTCATACTGCAGGAGGAGCTGGGTTCCTTGGAACCAGACCATAACTCAGCTTTGTAAGGCAGCAGTGTTTAAGGGTCAAGAGACTAGGAGAGGTACAGAACCGCAGTTATCTGGGATTGTTGAAAGATTAATGGGGAAAAAAAAAGGAATCAAATACACCATATGGCCAAAAAAAGGTATAGAGTCAAAAAAACTCCTCAACCATACATAACACAGAGACAGACCAAAGCACTTAGCAGAAAGTCTTACCAATTAAATTTGTCGTGGATCTGATTACAGAGACACTTGTCCAACACAATTATAGAGGGTGCAAGATTTGCAGCCGTAACAGTTCAGTAACCACCATTTTGTTGAGAGTATTATTTAAATTAGGATTGCCAAATGCTGGAAGAAATCACCTACACGACGACCTTCTGTGGCTTTATTACACTAGCAAACTTTGCATACATGTGGAGCCCCATTCCACAAGATGCTAAACATCTTTTGCTTGTATGAAGCCCAAAAGACTAGAAATCATCAGCATTCACAATTATGTGCTTAGGTCTACACAAAGATAGATACACAGGCAGAAATGAGATGAAGCATGGGAGCTATATAAGATGTGAGCTATATAAGATAGGCATCCATGGCCATCTTGGTACAAAATTAATAACTGAAATTCCCATGACTTTCTCCCCAGATCCATCAAGGCATCCAATGTTTGTGAACAGCCAGATACTCAAAAGTAATACATCGTAAGTATCTCAAGATGTTTGCAAACATGCCAAGAATAAAACTGAAAACTAAGAGCTAAAAACTCTTTCTTGTTTTCTTTCTAGGTTCCAATAACAAAGTGATGATGCCTGGACTAAGGAAGATCATGTTCCCAGTCCCTCTGGGACTTTGGATGGTGCAGGGATGTACTCTTGGGATATGAGCTTCTCTGAGGCCAAACAAGAATGAGGCCTTGCTCCTGGGAGTATTCTGTAAAGAACAGGTACAGCTTTAAAATCTTCAAAGAATCATTGATATAAACTACCAGCAAACTCTAATACGTCCTTCTTTGCCACAATATTTGTGCAAAGTGACAAACTAAAGCACATCGATCTAGGAAGAGGCTTGGAGTTTGAAATTCTGACTGGAGGGACACCACTTTTACGCTGCATACTTCAAACCAGGAACTTTCAAGCCAGCTTTCTGATGTATTTTGTGCAAATAGAATCCCAAACTGATTACACTACATTATGTTGATGGTAAAAATATATGCAGTATTTCAGGAACCGAAACATTTTAATTTGAACATGTCCAAGTTGCCCTTGGATCCGTGCAACCTCAGCATCTACCTCATCTGGTCATACATGTCATAACAACCCATTATTTATGGGTTTATGTCTATTATTAAGGAAAACTTCGTAATAAAAGCTCTCAGAATTCAATTCCTTGCTAAAGAAGAATTAGCCATGTTATTGGAAAAGCCACACAGTAAGGAAATATAACCCATGTGGGTCTCTTGCGTGCTGTTAGCAGTTTTGCAGAGTAGTGGTTGGCCTGTAGCTGTGTCTACACACTACCTGCCACCTTTCAGCGTGCTCACTGTGAGTGTCCCACCTTGGTTTGTTGTGTCTTGGGCCCTCAGGGCCCGCAGCACCCACGAGATTCCCCAGGAACCTCACATGCACAAAGAGGAAGGGGCCAGTGATGCTTTCAGCTGCGTGGACGTGCAGTCTGGGTGGAGGTAGCGTGGGTTTACAGCGTGGATAGGCAACCCTTTCTGTTTACACCATTTGGTGGGGTAAAACGTTACCTCCTGCAGGGCCTGGAGATGGTAGAAGTTACTGAAATTTGAAAACAAATATGCACTCTGCCCATACGCAAAGGATGCAAATCCAGGGAAAACAAATGGACAGCCCTGGGATGCTTATCCACGATCCTATCCTTTGTTGCTGAAGCACTTTCAGATTCAGATCCCTGCACCTAAATGAAGCCAGATTGACACAGTGGTGGAGAGAGGACTTTCCTAACCTGGTTTGTTCAGATTTACGGACTAGTTGGCAGGAGTGCTCCTGTAGCCAGTTCAGCTCCGGGGGGCTGAAGCAGCGGCGATTGCCGGTAAGGGCTTGGAGAGAATTGCAGCTTTGTCAGCAAACCAGCTCTGTTTCTAGTCACTCCAACCATCCCTGGCCAAATTTGTATCTGCACAATTATGGTGATAATTTCTTATTAGGTTTTACGAGTCTTCTAAATGGTACACAGCTCAGTATTGCAAAAAGGACATAAATTATGGTTTTCTGCATTGTTGCAGTTTTGGTTTATATTTCAACTCTATTTCAGTGGAGGCCATCTCAGGAATTTAAAGCGTCAGTAAATGTGGTCTCATTCAAGTTAAATAACAAACAACTTCCCCCCGCCCCCTGCTCCAAATTGCCTATAACTTACCACAAGAAATAAGCAATACTTATACCACTTCCTGTGATATTTATGAGTAGGAGTCAACTCTTTTTGTGGAACTGGCAGCTCTAATCAGTGCTGTCCTGCTGTAAGAGTAAATTATAAGAAGGCTCACTACTCGGTGTAAATTTATCTTTACAAAGCATTATCAGTGACAAAATTGTAAAAAAGAACAGAAAATGACAGAAAACCATTTTGCTTTGTGCCAAAAATGTAATGAGATCTGAAAATGGCAACAAAAATTAATCCATTTTGTGACAAATCTAAGATTTTAATCTTAGGGAAGGACCTCCTTAGAGCTATATATAAATACTATTAAAATAATTGTTGAAAGGCACAGATGGCATTTCTTTTCCAGAGGGTGATCTGCATGTGGATGAAGTGCAGTGTTATTAATGGTCATGGAATCATTTGCAAATATTTTAAACACAAGTATTAGCCTATCTCAGACTTGGCAAATGTCCTTCTTTGCAGGAAATTGAATTCTGGAAATATGTTTTCCTTGATACTAGACACAGTCATGTAATTAATGAATTGAATGCTTGCACGGTTCAGCAGAATATCCAGGTAATGTCAAGCTGGTGAAAAGTCAGGAAATGTAGAAAATCAGTGATAAGATTTTAGGGGCATTGTGTGTTTCTGCATTGTCCTTTAACCTGCCACATAGTCTGCAATGGACATCCTGAACTGACACGTTTTACAGAGTTTAATTTATTGTGTAAATAATGGACGCTAAATTGCAAAGATGATAATGAAAAGGCATAGCAAATACAGCACTATGACCCTGACTTTGATATTTTTCATCATATTTTTGTCCCTTTATAGGAATTGGATGCTGGTTGTACTGACACTGAGGTTTCAGGACTACTACTGTTAAATATAATGAGCATTAACAATTAGAAATGCACACAACCTATGTTTATTTTCCTTTTATTGGGAGTAGCCGTATACTGTTCTGTTCCAGAGGAGCAGAGCCTGTCCCTGCAATGTCATTCACAGAGCAGTTAGAGGAGAAATATACACATAAATTAAGCTTGCCATTTTCAAAAGGTATCCAAATCTCTTTTTTTTTTTTTTTTTTTAATTGATTTTCTCGTAAGACTGACTCCATCTTGCTGTGGATTTTTCTTGGTGTCCTGGTCAAATCTGTCTAGATGAAGTTGCTGATAGCTTTTTCTCTCTTTCTCTAACTTTAATGCTAAATCTCTAAACCTCCTGGAGGACCAGTGGAAATTAATTAAGTGGAGAAAACTGGAACCTTATTCCTCCTTTTCCACCTAATTAACTAGGTTTTTTCCTAACTCTTAGCAACCTGAACTAGCACAGTTTGCCACTTACACTTCTTCCTCTCTGGTATCCTTTTCGCTCTCCTCACTTTACTTTTAAACTTTAACTTATTCGTAGCAAAAATTTCCCATTTTTATCTTCCTGTTACCAGTCTGTCTCACAGGAAATCCAACAGTGAGAAGTCTGATCGATGATAATAGGAGGAGCAAAATCCCTGTAATTGTCCTGTGGTACTGTTTAGCCATTTAATAGGCTAGAAGCTTTTCAGCCCTTGGCTGACTTGGTTTGTTAGGCTGTCCATGGGCACTCTCAAAGCCTTCTTGGTGAAGAAAGGGCTGTAGCTCTGAAGAGCTGGTCAAAACCAGTATTGGCATGCTGGGACTTCTGGTTTTGGTTTTGGTGTTATTCCTAAGCCCTGTAATTGTGATCTGCTTGGTAATGCAGTGACCTTTTGCTGGTGACATAGTAAAACTGCTAAATAAACATGTACAGAGGAATCTTTGAGAAGCTGTATTAATTTCAACAGGACTAGCACTGCTAAATGTTAAGGCACTTGCTTTGGGGTGCTGAGTGAGGATTTCACTGCGCTTGATTCCTGAAAGGGAAAATATATACCTAAATACATATAGATAGGTAGAAATAGATGCACACTAATGAACATACGGTGTAGTGAATTCATCTTTTGTTCTGCTCTGAAGAAAATAAACACAGTGTCACAAGACTGCCTTCAAAAGATAGCAGTTGTTTAAAACTGGCTCCATGCTACTCCATCATGAATTTCTGGGCATTTTTTACAGGTGCAGCTGGTACTAAAACCAAAGAAATGAGATTGCCTTGGTCGTGGCTGTGATGTTGCAGGGACATCAGTAAGCATCTGTGCGTACCAGGTTCTTTGGTGTGGTAAATGTACAAAAAAGCCAAACCCAACTTTTCTCTCAAGACTAATTTACACAGAACTAGCATCTCCTACGAGAATAGCACCATGGACTCACCCAGGAATGTACTTGTAGCCGTGATCTTTTCTTTGCCTACATGTAACTGTAATCACATGGCACATCATGTCTTTTTTCTGGCCTGTCTTGTCCTTCAGTTCCAACTCATAAGTCATTGAAGTCTCCAGCACTACTGTCCTGAGGTCCTTGCGTGCCTGGTATCCCCTTTTAGCACTTTGTATGCTTTCTGTGCTGATGACAAGTTTTACATCGTGGAAGTGATACTTATTCATTGTACTTAAGTAATCCCTACTTTTGTGGGGGGAAAAAAAATGTATATATATAAAAAAAAAAATCTGAATATAAGCCCTAGTTTTGCTTTTGTGTGCTTCTTGTTCAAGTATATTATAAGCTAGACTTTTGTCCTTAACCTGAAACAGGAAAACTCCTCCGATATTTAGCAAAAGCATTCCTACCCATTTATGTGACATTTCTCAGGAAAAAAAAAAAATGGACTACTAATTAGTACAGGAATTTTTCTGACTTTAAATCATTAAACACTTGAAATCTAATTCATATATATTCAGTGAATGCCCCAGTTTATAATACTTGAGGAAATGAAAGAGCATAGAAAAAAAAAAAAGAATTAATGAAATAAAGCAGCAAGAAACAAGGTTGAGGTCAGGGTCTCAGTGCTAAAGGTGGAAACTTGTATTTAAAATATAATAGAAAATGTCAAAAGGTTTGACCAAATACAGTTTTGTGCAGTCGCAAAACCTCCCAAGTCTGAAGTTTCATATGCCATGGTTTACAACATGACCGTGTTTGAGGTACCACTCCTGCTCTGCTTTTATTTGTTAGTAATTATCTGCCAACACAATTTTGTTTATAGTGCCTCGGAATCTAAGGCCCTTTGGGGCTTATTGGTATGAGGAAGAGATTTCATGGGCAAAGATGATCACACAGTGAATTTCACTTCTCCACGCTTCTTTCTGAACCATCCAGTCTGGACACTCACAGAAAATGGAAATCTGGATTTGACAGTACTGCCAAATAAGCAGTATTTTCAGGTATGTTTGTATATGAGCAGCTCAGTAAGAAGCACAAGACGAGAATAAAGCAGCACTGTTCCGTTGTCATTATTTCAAGTATTCCATCCACAATTCACTCAATTCTACTGAACGTTTTGTGCTGCACATGTAAGTCTTGCTTGTATATGTAGGCTGTCTCTACTCCAAAACCAAAAGGCTGCTGTATTTATAAAATAATTAATATTTTTCCTTTCCGGAGACACAAGTTTCGACAACAGATTAATGTACAGGAAGGGAAATATAACTGCACATTTTTCCTCTCCTCCTTCTGAGGAAATAGCTGCATTGTTTCATCCCTGTTTCACCTAGCTTTCAATTTTCACTCATATCCCATAACTTAGTAAAAGGCTTTTTCACCAAAGAAATAAAAGGAAAATGGAAAACAGATGAAAAATAAAATTCCCTCAGTGCCAGCTTCATTGCCGATCCTTTATATGAGTTTGATCAAACTGCTTTCTGTTGAGTACAAAACAAAACTCGAAGTGATGAGGTCAGTAATCTAATTCTGCCTGCAGCAATCAGCTAATCAGAATGCCAAAACCAAGGTGAATATTCTGCAAAGATAATAGGTAGAATAAAGAAGTCAGTCATTCAGGGCTGGAACCAGCTCAACCAGGGACTTATTCAACCAGCTTTCAAATCCTTTGCAGGCTCTCTCCAGCTTTTGAAATTTCATCAAAGAGTATACTAAATGCCAGTATATATATAATTTTTTTCCTGTCATTAATTTTTCAATCCAGTCTGGAATAGTCATTGTAATTAAATTTTCTGTGAAAAATCACAACTGTATCTCCGAAGACAATGTGGGTTGCTTAAGTATCAGGAATCAGAATGAAATATCTGCATGTAACAAATTCTCTTTTGATGATAAACTTCAAAGGGCTATGAATGAAAGATGTACCTATTTATATGTGTATGACTGTGTAAAATATGTCTGCATTTAAATCTATGAGAGGAGTTCACAGAAAGTTGTTTTCTATTTTTAGCAGTGCTCTTCATGTATTTCTTTTTCCTATAACTTTATCCAACTGGAGGAAATGCAAAGAGGGGATAGTGAGCACATTTCCTTAGCTTAAGAGACCGTTAAATAAAGAAAATTGCAAAGGAATATTCATCATTTCTTGTTCTTCCAATGTGAGTAGTTGGCGTTTCAAGCAAAGAACATGTATTCCTAACTGCAGTAAGTAGAAGCCTAGATCCCATTTTTTTAAATTAAAGCCAAATAAGACCCCCATCAGCCTCACCTACTGGACCTGTCTCAGGATCCAGGGCCAGACTTAAATATTTGGCTAATTTTTCTTCAGAGTCAATGAAGATGGAAACCTCCAGTAGCTCAGTACACCTCATTCATTCCCTCATTGTGGATTTTGAGATGGCTGAAGAGTTGACTCCTGTCAAGATCCCTTGGAATATGAAGCATCCCACAAAAACATCTTACACCAAACACACCATTTTTGACACCTATAAAAACACTTCCATGGGCACACAGAGACTCTGCAGAAGTAGAACTGGGCTTCTCAGTCATTTTACTCATAATTCATTCTGGTTTTAGTGCACCAGTCAGGACTTTGTGTTCCCCTTTTATCAAAACCATACTTACAAATCCAAAAGTTGTTCCTTTATCTATAGTCTCTCATGACTAGCAGGATTTTTTTCTCTCTTATGCTAGAGTTTCTAATGGATTTAGAAATATGTATCTCTAGTAATCATCTAGTACTGGTGTGCTATGAACGCCTGTGCTAAATGACTTTGCAAAGGTGACGCTTAGACAGCCGGTTATCAAGGTCATGCCGTTATTTGTCACTTGATGATCTGTAGATGCATTCTGTGATGGGAGTGTGGAATTCACCCCTTCTCCATTTAACTCCCACTGTGCAATTCTGAAAGAGCCTAAAATAAATAAAGCTGGAGGTACTTTGAAATTACCACGGTGGTTTGCGTATTGATTCAGCCTATCATTTCCTTGCAATTTTGGTAATAACCAACATTGTTGTTTAATGAGGACAGCTTTGTAATGATCTAAAGCTACATGCTTATGTGGAGTGTTCTTTATACTTAATATCATTTTTGTTTTAGGCTATGAAACAATTCACTAATTAGCTCTGATTCCTCCTCCTTGTTGGAAGGCACCAATGAAACACAATTTACCACCTGTAAATACCGATTTTCACGTGCTCTAGAAGAAGAAGGTACCTGAAACAACTCAAAATAATGAAGAGGAAATTAAGTCTGAATGAGATCAGCTCAGATTGGTGGATTTACCAGACTGAGTTCGATAATGTCTGTCTCCCACCCCCCGCCCAACACCAAACCAAACCAAAACAAAGCAACAACACTGCAACCAGCAATTTGTCCTCTGAAAGCAGGATCCCTAAAAAGAGCCCGTTAGGTCATTGCCAATCTGCTTGCAAAGAGGTTCAGTGCTGGGAACTAACCTAAATTGACACGAGAACATCTGTGGGACCTAACAAGTGGCTGGCATGCACAGCCCATCTTGAGCATGGACAAAATGACAGGCTTTATGTATTTCTAACCAGCTAGTATGTGCAATTCTGGTGTATGTACTTGTAAGAGTAAAGAAAACGGTACCGCTGTACGGGTGTGCAAGCACTTGGCCTAGGTATAGAATGAAAGAATTATTAAAAGAAGGTAAAGCAGAAACCTGAGTTTGTCCATCATTATTTATCATTTAAAAATTCTAAACACAGTGCTGCAAACCAGCATATTTGAGCAGCCCACACTGCAGTCTGGTCACAGATTTACCTGTCCTTTATGCAATGACTCAATAATATTATTAGCTGAATGTTATTTTAATCTATTTTTTTTGTTTGTTTTCTTCCCTTGTTTTGCGCAAATAAACTTTCCTGATACTTGTATTTCTGCCCATTGTATTGTGCAACTTGTTGGTCTCACCTCTGCCACCTGCACTACTGAGACAGTAAATAAGTCACGGGAGGCAAAAGCAAGTTCTGAGAGCTGTCAAATGGGGATCATTGCCACAACAACTACACCTTGCACGCTGCAGGTTCAGTGAGTTTCATTTCATTTCTTACAGTCTGAAAAAGGCGGAATTCCTCTCCTGAAAAATGAAAAACCCCTAAGCAATTGGAAACTAAGGAAGGAAACAACCTAGATGCCTGCCCCACCTTTCCTTTAGACACGGGACTGTCTAATCCCATGAGGTACTGAGACTGATGGTGTGGGACGTTTCCATTTTCACTGCACAAGGAAAACTTTCTTTTCCATCTGTTTCCCCTGTTAGAAGCGTGTCATCAGGTAGCCTTTCCACAGGCTTAGTTTGAAAGATGAGTTCTTTATAGTTCCAGTGCCATAGGAAGGCAATCCCGTTGCCAAATAATTGCACCCACGGGTCTCTCTAGAACCCACCACACAGCCATCGCACCATACGGCGATGTTGGAAGCCTCATTGTTCGGTAATAATTCATTTAGTAAAAGCTTAAAATAGCTCAAAGAAAACATCAGGCAAAAAGACATTTACTGCACTGGAAGAAGACAGATGACAAACCAAAGCCATGCTGAAATTACAATGGAAATTAAGAGGGCACTTGATCGTAGAGATGTGAGCAAGGAGCAGAATCTGAAGCTTGTATCGTTCTCTCTTTCACAGAAATGAGAATACTCAACTTCATGTGGCCTTACACTGCTACTTAGAGAAACAGGCCTGTGGTACAGGAGAGAGAAAAAAACTCAAGTGAGTAGGGTAGACACAGAAGAAAAAGATTAAATAAGGAGGGAATGATTTATTTTTCAGATTCGATATACTTAAAAGAAACTCATTTCGTCTTGCTACTCTGCAAAGCTTTGCGGAAGTTCTGTGCTATAAAATCTCCTGTGCTATCATAAAACACTCAAGTTAAGCCTATCCTAGAGAAAATAACAAACAAATATATTAAATGTTGCAAAGCCCTAAACCCATTTTTCTTCTTAAGGCACAATTGTGCCTTTCACCTGTTGTTTCTTATGCTGATGAATTTTACTGCAATCATTATGGACAGCCTTTCGAGATTGTTATTTTTAATGAAGGGGAAAAAAAAATCTTTCCTTTTTTGAATGCTAAAAGAGTCGGGTAATAATAAATAAATAATAAATAATAATAAATTAATAAATGGCAAGTAACTTTAGGAAAAATTATGTCTTCTATTGTTACACAGATTGTTGAGGTTAGCAAATTCTTTCATGGTAGTCCACTTATTTTAATCTCCCTGCAACAGCTAATGCTCATGGGACACACACACAGCTCTGATATTGATCTAAGTTGAAGTTTTGGTTCTTAAACCACATTTTTAAGCAGCGATGACATTGTTCTATGTTTTGTCATTTATTATTTTGCCAATAAAATTTCTAGGGAAAAATAGCAAAGCAAGATCACATAATAATGGAGTGGCTTCTTTAGTCTTCTTGCTGACAAAAACATAGATTTAAAAATTTACATTTTCTCTGTGTGTGTGTGTGTTTGTGTGTGTAAAACCCAAGAAAACTGTGAGCTATCTTCACTGAGCTCCTGAAATGACAGCCTATGATTAGGATTAATACCAGGCAAGAAATGCTGATGACTTTGGGGATTCCTGTGTTACTGGACTGCCCCTGAGTGACCATGGAGGTTAAATTAAATTGGAGGACCAAAACACTTGAAGTGCCCAGGGTGCTTTACTGTTGGCACCTTAACTCCAACCAGAGGCAAGATCTGTGCTTAAACCTATTCTTTTATGCTCTGCATGGAAAGAGCTGTGATGTCTGGGCCTGTCTGGATGGGTCTTCAGTTTGGGTGATTGGGAGGTGATGGACTATGGGGTGCATGACAGAGTATGTTTCCTTCTTAGTTTAGCAGACTGGCTACTGGAACCAGGAAAATAATAAATTTGAGTGTTCCTGTGTATAATAGATGCAAGCATCCATCTCACACCCTACTGCAGTCCCTAAAAAGGAAGAAGGATTTGAGTTTCATCGCTTGGGGAAAATAACAATGTATTACATTCTTTGTACATCTCTTAAAACAGGGTTTTCATTAATTTTTTACATTTCTCTTATTCTACACAACTTTTAGGCAGCCAATTAGATGGCATTTTGCACAACTTGAAAAATAATTGACTCTTTTTTATTAGAGAAAATGTGTAAGAAGCCCAGGGCTCCTACTGTAGTTAACATACTGGTCATTGCTGTTGACGTGACCGGTTTGTTAACTTTTAAAGTAAGGCTTCCCCTAAGTAGTCAGTTGAGAATTGGATTTGTTAGACCTCCATCCGCTGCAGGATTCCATGTCCTTTCTAATGGATTTATACTAAGTTCCCATGAAATAGCAGAACGAGTAGTGGGAATAATTGTTACAAAGCATAAAACAATATAATACCTGCTTTAGCTGCTCCCCACTTTTCCTGAAATGTCAGACATATATTATAGAAGGATATTAGGAAACAAGAGAAAACAAAAAAGCATTAACAAATTAGAAGAAAATTATTAGTCTCTTTTACTCCATTGATCTTTATATTAACATATACAATTATTATCTATTGTACTATATAGATTTGATTGAAAGCTGCCTGGATACACGTTTCATTCTTCATTTGTTATGAAGTGGCAATATATTCCAAATGAGGACCTATTTTCGCAGTAGTAAGGAACAACTCTATTTTCTACCTCCTTTTTTTGAGTTGTTCCACATGAGTAGGAAAAAAACCTCTATTTGCATGCCCTGCCACGAGAGGCAGAGGTTTGCCCTTCATATCTTCCCTCTTTTCCACTTCAAAGGAAAGAAGAAATGAAGAATGGGACTCTTGACTTTTTTGATTCCTTTTGTATTTACTCCTGCAGAACCAAAACTTATTAATAAAGAGGTTATTTACACTGACACCCAAGGATCCCTCTTCATTAAGGTGCCACATCTCTGCGGGAGAGGAGGTGACCATCCTGGCGGAAAGACTAGTCAGTCCAGGAGTTTCATGTTCATTCAATGCTTAAACTGGTCTTGACAGAAGACCAGTCCTTCACCTCTGCAAAGGAAAAGGCACCAAATGAAATGTGATTCATCTGATCTCAGATATTGGTCTCTGAGCCGTGTGTCCAGGCTGAGCCAAGTTGTACACAAAACAAAAAGTGGGCACGACCAAGGGATGAAGTGTTAAGTATCACTTAAATGTACCTGCTAAAGGTGGATGGGATGAATTTGCTCTTGAAGGTTCCTTTATCTTTCCACTGACAATACAGAGCCCTAACTTAGGGTCCTGACTTAAATTGTATGCATAATTTTTATAGCTATATGGTTTTATAGTTAGAGGACATGAAGACTATTTGAAGAACTGGGAGTTAATTCCCTCAAATTTCTTTCCTTCCAGTTTTCCAAGTTTTAGTTTCCAAAATGAATTCTTTTCGGTAGAAATCAGGCCATACCTATTCTGTTCCTGCTGTACTAAACACATATTTAAAACCTGGCAATTGCCAGCGTATTTTGTTCAGCCATTGATTTAATAAATCATAAAAACAATTGACTGTCGAGGTGAAAATTCATTATTTTAAGAATGCTGTGCTTGCTAGGCTAACGAGGCCTGGATAGCTCCTAGAATATAAGACACATCTTTGAAATCCTAAATTGTATAACAAAGGGCAAACTTTGACATCTGCAGCATCTGAAAATTCCTGGAGACAGCACATTAACTTAATTAGTCTTTCTGCATCATTACATAGTTCACTTAGGGAAGAAGAAGCAAAGTAATGATAACAGGAATTATCTTCTCGTGCTAGCTTCTGTCAGTCAGCGCTTCATTCTGCAGCTCAGCAAGCACTTTCAAGTGTGTGTTGCTCTTCGTTACCTTTGCATGTCTATACACAGGGATTAATGCACCATCTGATGAGAAATACACGAAGCCTGTGGTTTCGTCCGTGCTCGAGACGGTCTGTGCCTGCCATCCACTTGTTATGACCCACAGCTGTTCTCGTGTCAGCTTAGGTTAGTTCCCAGCACTGAACCTCTCTGTGAACAGATTGGCGATGACCTAATGGGCTCACGTTAGAGATCCTTCTTGCAGAGGACAAATCACAGACTGCACAGCACTCATCGTCTAGCAAGAAGAAAAACGCATTATCCAAATTCCTTTGATTTTAATAAGATAGGAACCTGAGCTGACCTGTTTCTGACTTAATTTCCTCTTACTTATTTAAGAATCCTCCTCACTCTACCCACAGAAAACTATCTTTTGCTTTCAGGAAGTACAAAAAGTAGAACACCTCATGCGTTCGTTTTTAGTTTTCACAAATCTAGAGGTTTTATTCTGAAAAGAGTAAATATGCGTTGCCTAGTGCTTGATGTTATGAGTCTGTTACCTACCTTAACATGTATTATGTTCTATTCGTTTTCATGCTTTGCACACCTGCTTATCTGCTAAACTAACTTTTACAAATATTAGTTCTAAAACACACATATTTAGCAGCTACTATATGAATATATATTGATTTTTTTTTTCTTAGTACCACACTAATTAAATGATCCAAAGAAGCAGAAATAAATTAAGCCTCATTGTTTTCATTTCAGCATTAATAATAATAATTTTGCATTTGAAAGAGTAAGTGGATCAGATTGGTATACTTTCATACACTTAAAGTGCTTGGAAAAAGAGGTTAGGTACAATCGTTTCCCCTCACAAACAAGGAAACTGAGGTGTACACAGGGCACTGATGTGCGTTTTGTGGGATGACGTGCACACTGCTCCTTGAACATCTGGGCAGGCTTAGCGTGTTCAGCTTGAAAGGGGAAAGGCTGGAGGAGGAGAAGGCAGATTGCTGCTGTTACCAGGTATGGCAAGAAGAAAGTGGATCAAGATCAAAGATACACTGTCCCTTCTGAAGCAAGAACGAAGACCCGTAACTTAGAGCTGAGGGGAGCCAAAGTCCCCAAGAAGATCCCTTTGCTACAAGATGGTATGGATGTGTATCTCACCCCAGTTCTTATGGAAAATAGATGTGCACCTGGAATATGGCTTTCTGTCTAGCTCATGACCACTGTTGGAAAATACTACTAAGCTAGATGAACTTTTGTGCAGTATCAACATTGTTTTTGTACTGTTTGCATACAATACTTAACCAAATGCTAATGTTTTAGAGATAAGGAAATAATTACATTGCAGGACAATGGAATTTCAAGTTCTAAGTAACTTATTACTATCAACTAGAATTAAATTCTGTGCGTGTTGACAAACCACAAACAGCGTGTGCTGAAATAAAATTATTCAAAAGAGGCAATGCAAATTAATACAACGAAGTTTTGAAGATCATGCATTTTAAATACTGAATTATTGTTAAAACTGATTGCTGAGGTTTAATAAAAATACTGGATATAAGAACAGTTGCTTGGTAATTATTCAAAAATGCATGCCCTATAAATGAATCATTCTTATTAGTTTATTAAACATGGAAGGGCTGTTCAAGCATTTAATTGGTTTTAAAGGAAGCAGCTATGAAGAAATTCATTAGGTATTCGTTAATTACCAAACAAAGCAATTGGCACTTAATAACTATTTTGATTGATATCTTTGTTGGCCTAGTTCTAATCGACCATTTCATCAGTGTGTTTTAGATACAGGGTTACAGCTGGAGTTTAGAATACAGCTGTTTCACTACGAATACGTAGTGATCTGTCATCTGTGAACAGGAATGACGGAGGCATGAGGAAGTTTAACATAGGTGGAGGTGTGATGTCATGAGAGAGGCTCTGCCTCCCAGCAGGAATACAACTGCAGCTGCTGACCCTGGGGCGCTCAGAGGGAGGCAGAGCTCACTGACGATAAACCTCGCGTGGCACAATCCCTGGCAATTAGCCTGTGGCACAGGTATTACTGGCTAAGGAGTCTGACTGCTCTGTGGTGTAAATTCCCTTCTCTTTAAAAACCAACGCAGGTTCCAAATTAGGAGCTGTACGTGACACACGAACTTGCTTCTCACAGGAGAGGTCATTATCAAGAGCTGTCCATCTTGGAAAGATGTCAGCCATGGTCTCCACCCAGCAGAAGGTCCCGTGCTCAGCGCCTGCCAGGGTGGGTGTGGGAACTTGGACAGAGTGCCCATGGAAACACGCAGCTCTTCAGGTCACAGGCTGCAGGGAATGTCACAGCCTCTCCTCAGCCTCCTCTTCTCCAGGCTGAACACTCCCAGCTCCCTCGGCCGCTCCTTACAGGACTTGTGCTTTAGGCCCTTCACAAGCCTTATTGCCCTCTGCTGGACACGCTCCATCACTGCTATGTGCTTCTTATAGCGAGAGGCCCTTTGACACTGTCCCGCATGACATTCTGGTCTCCAAACTGGTGAAGTATGGATTTGATGGATGGACAATTCAGTGGATAAAGAACTGGCTTGACGGCCGCTCCCAAAGAGTGGTTGTCAATGGGTCGGTATCCAAGTGGAGACCAGTAACAAGTGGAGTCCCTCAAGGATCAGTGCTGGGACCAGTCTTGTTTAACATCTTCATCAGCGACACAGACAGTGGCATTGAGTGCACCCTTAGCACATTTGCTGATGATACCAGGCTGTGTGGGGCGGCTGACATGCTGGAGGGAAGGGATCCATCCAGAGGGACCTGGACACGCTGGAGAGGTGGGCCCACGCCAACTTCATGAAGTTCAACAAGGCTAAAAGCAAGGTCCTCCATCTGGGTCAGAGCAATCCCAAGCACCAGTATAGGCTGGGCAGTGACTGGCTTGAGAGCAGCCGTGAAGAAAAGGACTTGGGAGTGTTGGTGGATGAGAAGCTCACCATGAGCCATCAGTGTGCTCTTGCAGCCCAGAAAGCCAATCGTATCCTGGGATGCATCAAAAGAAGCGTGGCCAGCAGGTCGAGGGAGGTGATTCTCCCCCTCTACTCCACTCTCGTGAGACCGCACCTGGAGCACTGCGTCCAGTTCTGGAGCTCCTATCACAGGAAGGCTATGGATGTGCTGGAACATGTCCAGAGAAGGGCCACGAGGATGATCGTAGGGCTGGAGCACCTCTCCTATGAGGACATACTGAGAGAGCTGGGGTTGGTCAATCTGGAAAAGAGAAGGCTCCGGGGAGACCTTCTTGTGGCCTTCCAGTATCTGAAGGGGGCTACAAGAAAGCTGGCGAGGTACTTTTTAGGCTGTGTGGCAGTGATAGGACTGGAGGGAATGGATTAAAGCTAGAGATGGGTTGATTCAGGTTACACATTAGGAAGAATTTCTTCCCCATGAGGGTGGTGAGACACTGGCACAGGTTGCCCAGCGAGGTGGTGGAAGCCCCATCCCTGGAAGTGTTTAAGACCAGGCTGGATGGGCCTCTGAGCAGCCTGCTCTAGTGGGAGGTGTCCCTGCCCATGGCAGGGGTGTTGGAACTAGATGCTCTTTAAGGTCCCTTCCAACCCTGACAATTCTATGATTCTACATCAGGAGCTTGCCCCAATCCTGTATCACTTCAAAAACATCTCTCTGAATGCCATACTGGCCACACAAGTGTCACTGCTGATATCCAGAGGCTGGATAGTTCAGATGACAATGAATAACATCGATTGCTGTGGATAATCTGGCCCACTTGGATGGATGCAGCAATAAGCTTTGCAAAACAGAAGGTGGTGTGGAGCGTGCAATGGGGAGGTTTAAAAAAAAGTGTGTACAGCTGGTGAAGTACTGGCCTGTAACATACCACAGGTATATTTGGATCGATGGCTTTGGATCAGAAATATATATTAATGGCTTTTATTCCTTTCCCCTGCCTTCCTTTCAGAGAAGAACTGTATTTGAGCAATGATTTGAATAGGAAGCTGAGCCTTCATGATTGAATAGAAATACCTCTGTGAAGGCGTGTTGCTATTTGTCATTAAAATATATTTTATTTTTACTAAGCAGAACTACAGAAAACAAACTTTTTATTTGTTGCTTCAGTGCTTTTTACCCTTTATGAAACAGGTTATTTGTGCTGCCTCAGGAATGTCAAGCTGAAACATGACAGAAGGCTGATCTATTTATTTGAACGTACCCTTTAAAGTCTGGGACTACATTAAAGATTCTTGACACCAGCAACACTGAATATTTCCATGCTGTTTACAGCCTGAACTGTAACAGGCAGGTTCAGTGTTAACAGCTATTAGCATGGGAAAAAGGAAAGAGCTTGAATCAAAGAGCAGATGTTGGCTGATGAAAGAGCTGCAGGTAATAAAAAGACACATACAGAAAAACAGATTGGTTTTCAGGAAGCACTTTTACTCAAATGTACCAACGTTGTTCATACCAAGTATTTGTATCCTTCTCTTCTGGGAGCTGCTGAAATGGTTTGACAGTACACACTTGGTTAAAAAAGTTTTGAACCACGCAGGCTATCAAGTGTGCAATAGACAGTCTCATGTTTGCACCCTCTGCTTTGAGGGAAGAAACCACCCCAAACAATCATACAAACAACACCCTTCACCCTTCTTTCCCAGATAAACTAAACCCCAAACCCTTTTCAGAGCTTTTAAACAAACAAGTGAGACCACATCCTGAGTATTGTGTCAAGTTCTGGTCTCCCCAGTTCAAGAGGGACAGGGAAATACTGGAGAGAGTCCAACAGAGAGCAACAAAGATGATGAAGGGACTGGAATAGCTCTCTTATGAGGAAAGTGCTGTGGGAGACCTCGGCTTGTCCGAGGGATTAGCATGTGAGTTAGACAAATAACCTTGAGTGAACATCTGTGTACCCTTGAGGAGACCAGAAAGTCCTGAGAAAAGAACCACCAGTTTACACACAGAGAAGGTTTGCCAAAGTTAATTGTGGACAGGTGGTCTTTGTTTAGGCCAATCAGGTGTGGGCACTTATTATTAGAAAGGTCATAAAAGGGCTTGCAAGCGACCACCTTCCTCGTCACTCTTTCACTTTCTCTTAATTCATATTGACCACAGAGAGTTGCTGGGAGCCCCTGGAACAGATGCTGGGACATCACTCAGATATTCCTTTCCTGGCAGAGATTTCCTTCTGCCAGTACCTGTCTTGGTGCTACAGGAAAGGAAGAAATTTCAGCCATGGTAAGTCCTTTACCTGGTTGAGCAAAGCAAAGCAAGACTATGTTTTGTTTTGTTTTATTTTGTTTTCTTTACATGACTAGAAACACCTTGCTTCTACCACAGAAAAATCATAGCATTTCTACACTGCAAACTTGATCAAATTCCTACTGTGCTTGCAAATTACCTCTATTATTAAGACTACTCCCTACTGCCTACTACCCCTCTACTACCCTGATCTACTGGAATGTGTGCTTTAAGGAAATAAAAAGAACAAAGTGACAGAGGAAACCCAGAGTATTAAATCTGAGCTTAAAGAGTATTTCCATAAAAAGGATGATTTTGTGGCCATTTGAGGAACTATATGAAATTTTTATATATCAATCCTGATAATGGTCATTTAAGATAAACCCCACCTACATGTAAGAAGAAAACCAACTACATCAAATAATTATCTCACAGAGAAATGGATGGTTATAATACAGCCGAGATAATTAAGCTGTAGCATGCTTAAATTGCAAAACAGATAAATCTTTTCTTAAACACATTGAAGTTGATAAATTAATAATATAGCACATACATTCAGTATGTTCTTTTTGCATTGGAACTAGAGTATGCGTCCATCAGATAGCAAGCCAAATAATGAATAAAAAGGGAATACAATATCTTCTTTGGAAGCCTTTTGTCACGCATGGTACCACTCAATTCTGAGTATCTCACAAATATCAGAGTGCCAGGAAAGTGTTATTAAGACAGGGAGAGGGAATCTGTCTTTGCATTTTCATCTCAACTCTATACTGCCAAAAATTATCAGCTCCTCTGTTTTACAGTGCACCTTATGCACAGCCCATAGGTGTCAAAACGCTCCTTCAAGCAGACGCGATCTCTCTGTTTGGAACAAGTGCCCCCTCACTCCCCAGTTTAAGGGTAGCAATCAGACTGTATAATCTTGGCGTACTTAAACTAATTTCTCAATTGCAGATCTCCAAAGGCTTGCACAGCAGTCTCTGCCATCCCTAGCCACGCTGTGTAATGCTGTACATGCTGAGTATACTCAGTCGATGCGTACTCAGAGGGTCAACTACTCATTATAAGGGTATCAGCAACTGGCCCTAGGAGAGCAGCGTAATAAATACCCCACTGTAGTATTGTTCTACACTTTTACCAGTTCACTAAAACTTCCCATTTTTCTTTTCAAGAAAGAAGAAAATCCAGAGAGTGGATTTTTTTCTTACGCGTATCAGTTTCATGGATGATTTTTTTCCTAAATCAGGTCTTAAATTTTTAAGGCTACACAGGCTGGAAATATCTTGAGGTAATACACAATGGATATGTGAAGCAGAGAGTATGAATAAAGAAATACGAACGGTTATGAATATAAAAGTCTGCAAGGCAAAGAATAGTTTTCATTCAGTGTGATCAACCAAGCACAAAGCCTGATTCAGTATAAATGGGCATGAGTGAAGCAGTGTAAATGGAAGTCAATATGACTATCAACAGAAGATTAGGAATGTGCAAGGCAGAGTGTGACAGAGTATTTATAAGCATGTCAGATTACAGATTTCGATGAAAAAGGAATTTTAACTTTTCTAATACAAGAAGCGAACACATTCCACTTCCCCCACATATAAAACTCCATTTTATGAGCAAGCCCTGTATCCCAAGTCAGAAATGTGCAAGAAAAATGAAGAGTGTTTGTAGGTGTGGGTCACTGCCCAACACACACGTGGTTCAGGCACAACACGTGAATGTTAGGTGGGTTTTGTAAAACACAATTTACTGTGAACAATGCTTGTATGTGAATGATAAAGTCTATGAAATGACAGGTAAATTACATGGATAGAATTTTAATCTTTTTTTAGCAACAGCAAAAACTGAAGGGTCAACAGACACATTAGGAAAAAATATAATTGCAGCTGGATTTTTAACTCTGTTGAAGAGTTTACTATCGGTTTTCAACACTCAGTACAAATTTCCTGAACGTTGGTCTTAACCTTAACAGAATGAGACATCCCAAGTGTGAAGGCCCCTAGGAAAGTGCTGCTATGTTAAATTGGTCGTGTTCAGAGATGCCTTTGCCAAAGAAAGCCGAAATTGTGAAGCTTGCTTACCTGAGAGAACGAAGGGGCTTCTTGCTTGTAAACAGCTTGTGTATCTTGATATTTTGAGTATGGAATGTTTCAAACATGGGTGTGGTCTTCTGGCCTTTAAGGAGAAAACTTTATTTTAAAATAAACATATCCTCAGTGTTTGAAATACGTCTGATATTATAAATACATTCTTACTCGTATAAATGGAGTTCTTTGTACTTCTGGACATTAATTAAGCAGGGTGGTTTTTCCACTCCTCAGCTTTTGTGAATAACCAGTCCGTTATTCTACACAAACTTAGGACCACAAAAGCTATTACATGATCCTTTTTGCAAAGGTGGTATTATTAACTTATTACCAATGACACCGGGGAAGCAAATTTCTTCAGTATGAATAATACTTGTAGCAAATTTAGGGTCTTACAACATCAGACGTGTTCTAAGACACTTTATTTTATTTTATTGTTATCCAACTACACTACAGAGAGTATACCTGAAGAGTGAAATACCTGTACTGAAGCTCACATAGCTAGAGGTCTAATTTTGCGCATGCGTACGTGGATAGATGATAGTAGTGCGGTGGATGTGGTTTATCTTGATTTCAGTAAAGCATTTGACACTCTCTCCCACAGCATCCTCGCAGCTGAACTGAGAAAGTGTGGTCTGGATGATCAGGTAGTGAGGTGGGTTGTTAACTGGTTGAAGGAAAGAACTCAGAGAGCTGTGGTCAACAGAGTCTAGCTGGAGGCCCGTATCTAGTGGAGTCCATCAGGGGTTTGTCCTGGGGTCAGTACTATTCAATATATTCATCAATGACCTGGATGAGAGAACAGAGTGCACTGTCAGCAAGTTGGCTGATGACACCAAACTGGGAGGAGTGGCTGACACACCAGAAGGCTGTGCTGCCATCCAGTGAGAGCTGGACAGGCTGGAGAGTTGGGCAGGGAGAAATCCAGTGAAATACAACAAGGGCAAGTGTAGAATCTTGCATCTGGGAAAGAACAACCCCAGGTACCAGTATAGGTTAGGGATTGAATTGTTAGAGAGTAGAATGGGGAAGAAGACCTGGGGGTCCTGGTGGACAGCAGGATGGCCGTGAGCCAGCAATGGGCCCTCACGGCCAGGAAGGCCAATGGCATCCTGGGGTGTATTAGAAGGGGTGTGCTTAGTAGGTTGAGCGAGGGTCTCCTCCCCCGCTACTCTGCCCTGGTGAGACCTCATCTGGAATATTGTGCCCAGTTCTGGGCCCCTCAGTTCAAGGACAGGGAACTGCTGGAAAGAGTCCAGTGCAGAGCCACAAAGATGATGGAGTGAAGCATCTCTCTTATGATGAAAGGCTGAGGGAGCTGTGTCTCTTGAGCTTGGAGAAGAAGAGTCTGAGGGGTGACCTCATTAATGTTTATAAATACGTAAAGGGTGAGCGTCAGGAGGATGGAGCCAGGCTCTTCTCTGTTATGTGCAATGATAGGACAAGGGACAACAGGTGCAAGCTGGAGCATAAGAGGTTCCACAGAAACATAAGGAAAAACGTAGGCAGAGGGGGCGGCTGATGGAGCGATGAGCTAAAGCGGCACCATAGGTGCGCACACGGTCGCTGCCCAGGGCACCCCATCCACCCCTCTGCGGAGCAGGGCCGGGAGGCTGCTGGCCGGGCAGCCGGTCCCTTTCCTCGTTTGCGGGGTGAGGCGGAGGTGCGGGGTCGGGTCTGGGATGCTGCGTTCTCCTGGAGCTGTTGTGAACTGTGCACAGTAGAGTGGGAGCAGGGATGGGAAGGGAGAAGCCTCAAGTTGAGAAGGTATCAGCCATCCCTCTATCGTGAAACAGGAGTTAGATTATTGTGCTGGGTTCTGGTTCATTATCACCAGCAGCTGGGGGGGGTCACAGGTGGGATAAACAACGGAGCCAGCCAATGGGAGAGTCGCTACCCTGCTGACCTCCTGCCCCTATATAAGGGGAGAGCTGGGCCAGGGCAGGGGCACCGGGTTTCCCCTTGTTGCAGTGTGTGGCTTTAGCTCCCAGCTGGAGACTGGGCGAG
>WTSP01010765.1:0-14992 GCA_025331215.1 Actenoides lindsayi | reverse complement strand
CTGGTTTGGGTGGGAAGGGACCTTTCCAGCTCATCTGGTCCAACCCCCCTGCAGGGAGCAGGGCCATCTGCAACTAGATCAGGGTGCTGAGAGCCCCGGCCAACCTCCCCTGCAATGGTGCCAGGGATGGGGCATCTTGCTAAAAGGTCTGTCCCCATCTTTCTGACGTTCCCTCTCTAGGTACTGAATGTCCTTTACTGGTGGGGCAATGGAGGCACAGGAAAGGGTGGGGCTTGTTGCTGGCAGAGAACGCAGAAGCAGGAGTCTGGCTTCCCAGCCATCCCTTTCACCTTCAGGGGGTTATGGTTCTGCCGTGACAGTTTGGCCGTTCCCGGGATGCCTCTTCCCAGCCGTGAAGCAGAGCGTGACCGTGCCGCTCCGCATTTCAGACGCGTTTGTTTCTGGTTCGATGAAGGAGCGACGACATCAGCCCTCGCTGTGGACTCACTTCAGCATGTCAGCTTACTGTTGATGGCTAAAGATGGAGTAAAGCATGCTGGGAAATGCAGTCTCCACGGTGCCTTGGTACTGCCGAGGACCAGGGCTACGTTATGTTTATTCCACGCAAATTTCGATCCTCCCTTGGCTTCCCAGTAAGTGACTTCTCACAGGGAGTAATGGTCCCAATGAGAGCCCATTGAAGTCAATGGGAGTCTTTCTGTTGACGTCAATGAGTTTGGAGCCGGTCCCATGCATGCGGCCCTCCTGCTGAAGAGAAATGAGCAGCAAATCTTCGATGTCTGCATGAGGTATTCTGTTGCATCATTCATTGTCTATAACCACAATTCAGCTGTTTTTATATTGCTAAACTGGCAACTGGAAGCATTTAAAAGGGAGGGAGGAGAAAGGTTTGACCATGCCCTCTCTGCCCGGTGACAGTCACCATGACACAACTTGATCACAGGGAGGTCGTCTGGGTCAGGACCTTCAGCAGAGCCGAGCTCCTCTGTTTCAGAATCCCTTCCCTTTGCCCCAGGGTTCAGTGATGGTAGCGCATCTGGGGCGAAGAGGGTTAAAGTACCCACCCGGTCCTTCCGCGGTAGGGGCTGAGAGATGCAGCTATGGCAGCTCTCGTGGTTCTCTCGCAGCATGAAACTCACGGCTTCTGCAGAGTCACTGCAAACCCACGGTGGTCCTTGTGCCAGTGTTTGGTATCTTCCAAGAGCTGAGGGACAGACAGCCTCTTGGCTACGTTGCACCGGCCGGTGCCAGCCTTGCCCGAGTTAACAAGCTCTTGAGCACCAGCCTTTGAAGAAGACAAGATGCTGCCTGTCGGCTGAGCAGTGAAGCTGGTCTGAGTGCGTGGCCACGGCTCCACGATCCTGCTGAGCTTAAAACCTGCTGAGACCCCAGGGCTGCTGCCTTCTGCAGGGACCTTCCTTCCCTTCCCATCCCACCCTCCCGTGCTGTGTGGCAGCTCCTGGCCGCCAGCCCTGCCTCGCTCTGCGGGTGCCTTCGCCGCGCTCTCCAGTGCCATCCTCCACACCCGCTGCTGGCTGGCTCCTGCTGCACAGCATGGAAAGCCTCCCAAAACCAACAGAGCACAAAGGCTCCCGGGAAGGGCCTTGTCGCTGGCCGAGGGCAAGCCCTCTGCAAAGGGGGGGGATGGCTACAGGCGGTCAGGACCTGGTCTGGCTCCAGTGACTGTAAGAGTCAGTGGGGTGCTAAAAATGTGCCCTGGTGGTGCTTCCTCTTGGCACATCCCTCCTGAACAATCACACGGGGCAGGGAGAGTGGGGTGGGGTTGCTGTTTTCGTTGCGGGGATGCGGTGCCTCTCCCCTTGAGCTGCCTGGCAGTTGAGTAGGTGACTGCCCCATCGAACCACTGGCAGTGGCCATGAAAAGGCAGGAGCCAGCTGATCCAGCCCTGCCACGCCAAGGGCCGGCCAGTAATCCCTTATTACACTCCAGCTTCCCTCCCAGCGCTCGCTTCTCTTCCTTGAACCAAGTGCTACCTTGTGGCCATCGGTGGAATTTAAGTTAAGCCCTCCCCCCCCAGCCCCATCACCTGCAAGGCAAACCCAGCAGGTGACAAACAGGCGCTCGGGTGCCAGGGGAGGCAAATACAGAAGCTCCTGTAAGAATCCCATCTGGTGTCTTTTAAATTGATACACATACATTATCTGTATGGACACGTGTGTGCCTGTGTGTGTGTATGCCGGCAGGCAGAGTGTGTACATACGTGTGTGTGTATAGATGAAGGGAGGGGGTACTTTGTACAAAAGGCAAAGGTGTAGAATTTGAGGGTTGCCATGGATACAGGTCAGATGCCTTTGTTCTCGCGTTGTGGTGGAGCTTAGGGAGATGAGAGATGCGCCGGCTTCAGAAACGCCGAGGGAAGAATGGTTTTTAATAATTTATTTATTTTTTTTTTTTTGGTACGTGAAGAAAAATATCCATACTTTTTTATCCTAGTTTGAAATAAAAGGCAGTAAGTGAAGGCAATCTACAGAGGCAGATGGGGTTGAACTCGCCGAGGGGCTGGGAAACGACTCACTTGAGTGGCATCAAGGCAGATCTCATCGTGGCATCGCCATGGTCACAGACAGCCCCTCTGCGGAGCCACAAAGCCACTTGTCTGTGGTACCTCTGCCCCGACACGGAGCCTGATGGCTTCACGCACTGCCGGCGCGTACCGGCGTGCACACGCCTGCGTGTGAGCACACGTGTGAGCACACGTGTGAGCACACGTGTGTGCTGCTGCCTTTGTTTGTGCCCTCTAAAGCCTCCTCGCCAGCTCTCTATAGCCCCAGCCTGTTTGATTTGGTGCTGAGGGGGGAGGTTTCAAACCAGGATCCATATGGGGCCCGTCAGTTGCGACTGGATTCGTTTTAAAGTCCTTGTTAAGTCCAACAAAAAGCCAAAGATTAGAGCTGATTTGTTGGCTTTTATCCAAACACTGATCCTTGAAAGGCTGCCTTAGACCACCGGGCGACTCTCTCATTCTCCTTTTTCTTCTTGCTCTTCTTCCTTTCCAATTGCTTCCCGAATTTGGGTGTATTATCATGAATCTGAAGCCAGGTAATCAGAACTGTGTATGTTTTTCTCTCCCTCATCTCCTTCTGGTACCAATCACACCGTGTCCCCTTTGTTGGTTCAGAAAAGTCCATTTTAGTTTCTCGACAGTCAACACCAAAGCCTTGGCGAGGCTGCAGCCTGTTGGGATGATGCTTTCGAACGTTGGCCAGCAGATATGCTACTGGCAGCCAAAGAGCCTTGTTGAAAAGAAAAGCAACATGGTTCTTGGCTGCTACCTGGGAACGCTCTTTCCTGTTCTCCAGAGCCAGGGCGACAGCTTCCTCTTCCCTTGGCCCCGAGGTTCAGGCCTTGTCCCCATTGTGGCCAGGGTGCCACAGCGGATGGGGACGTCTCTGTGAGTGAAGGGCCTGGCATCGAGCACTGAGCTCCACCTGGAAGATGGGTGTCTCTGCCTCAGACCTCACCATCTGGTTTCGCAGATACCACTGCTAAGGTCATGTCCAGGTGGCCAGTACCAGGACAACAGGAGCTTTCATGGTCAGTTCCTGTTGTTTCCTGTGATCCAGCTGCACTCCACTGCTGGACATCTCTCTTCCAACCTGAGCTCCTTGCTGCTTTTCACATCACAGCACCGAGGTGGTCTCTGAGAACAGAGAGCTCTTGATGGTCTGATTTGTGAGTGAAGCAGCAGAGTGCCAGACAATGAGACCAGAGCTCCATTAAGAAGTGCCTGTAATTAGTCAAGCAAGGAGAGAGGGAAGGGGTGTGAGGAAGGGGAGGGATTTAAAAGATGTGTAGGTGTAGATGTGGCACTTGGGGACATGGTTTGGTTTAGTGGTGCCCTGGCAGTGCTGGGGGAACAGTTGGACTCCTTGATCTGAAAGGTCTTTTCCAACCTAAACGATTCTGTGGTTGCGTATCGGTGATACTTTGTGCCAAAACCAGAATACTGAGCAGAATGGGAGTTGAGGCCACGTTAAGTCCACCAGCCCAAACCTCAGCTCTCATGGTGAGGACACCCAAGCAGACGCTCCCGCTTTGTTCCCAAGTAGTGCTTCATTTGAAAGACCCTCTGTAGATCCTGTATTATCCTCTCTAGTCAGTGCATCTCATGAAGTGACAAGCGTGGAGCTCTGGAGGAAGGTGCCTGAGCTGCTGGAGGCATGAGGAGGGTGAGATGAGAAAAAGCACCTGCAGAGCTTTGGAGCTTTTGGAGCGAGATCTGAGAACTAGAAGCAAAGAGACTTGGGTTATGCGGAGACACCGCACTGGGGAGCGAGCATTGGACAAAGCGAGTGCCTCGAAGGCCTGATCCTGTCCCGGCAAGGCGAGGCCCAGCCAGGCTGGCCCAGCAAACTGCTACTCATTGCAGCGTGGGAAGGGCCATCGTCCCCATCCCACCACGGCAGCCGGCACCCGTGGGAGCTCTCACGAGTGTCTCGAGCAGCATCTGCCAGGGGAGCCGTGTATGACGAGGGGCATTAGAAAGCCTTTGCGTCTTGGATCGTCCCTACGTTAATTTAAAATATACGCAGCCACATATAAGCTATTATCTAACACGTAATATTCGTGCAGTTGCAATCGGACAGGAGGTCGATATATTTTCAATATGCGTCGTGCGGTGTAAGGCACGGGACGAACAGGCAGTGGGGAGATGCGAAATGTGTGAGATGCATCTGGAGCAGGAACAGCTTGCAAAGCCATTCAGGAGAAATATTTAGAGGGGTGAGGGGCGGGAATGGGCTTGTTCTGTCTTCGGTTTTGTGGCTGCTTTATCTCCAGGCTTTCTGTCCTGGGAGTAGAGGCTGGTGACCCGCTACGGGCAGCATCAGCAGGAGCCAGCCCAGCCCGTTCTGTGCAGCACTGTTGTCTCACGACGCCGGTAGCCGTTTAATGAAGAGGGGTATTAAAAGGCACCGAGGTTTCCGTTCACTCCCGCCAGCTTCAATCCCCCTGCCAGCATCAATCCCCCTGCCAACATCAATCCCCCTGCACGGGCAGATTTGCCGAAGGGCTCTCGGCCAGGACCTGCCAGCAGCACAGGACTGGCTTGTCCCTGCTTGCAGACCTGGCAATGGCCTTCCTCCTGCTCTGCACAGCCTCCTCTTCTCCCACTCCCCCACCATACACATGTCCCAGTCCAGCCCACAGCCCCTTTATCTCACCCCCCAGTAAAATCCTCCCTTTTCCCATCTGTCCCTCACCACGGTTCCAGCCTGGGACTCCTGGCCAACCAGGCACCTCACCTCCCACTTGCAACATCCTCTTCCAGTCCAGCTCTGCCCTGTGTGAAGATTCCAGGTGCACATCCACATCCTTGCTGCAAGTGCTGTCCCAAGGAGATCTAATCAGTACCTGTGACATTTTCTCACTGGGTTTATAATTTCTGGGCTCTGCATCCGAGTACCCCAGATCTGAAATATGCTCTTTGGCTTCATTTCTTTCTAATCTCTCTGAAGGGAAAAATCTCCCATAACCCACGGGCGCTAAATAGGAGGAGGACACATCTCCCATCGTTCTGCTGTGAGAACATGGCCCTAGGAGCCAGCAGGCACAATGCTGGGAGCAGAGGCAGGGGTGGCCCAGCTTGTGGGTTGGGGCTGCACCACACCCCTTACTCTCCTTGTCTGTCCTTTTGCCTCGGTCACGCACCAGACCCCGAGAACAAAGCCCATTTAGTCTCCTGCTCCAGACAAGACCATAAGGGTTTGTGCTGGAAGATGTTTCTTATTTCTGGAAGCGCTATCT
The DNA here is from genome assembly GCA_025331215.1 of Actenoides lindsayi. Classification (NCBI taxonomy): domain Eukaryota; kingdom Metazoa; phylum Chordata; class Aves; order Coraciiformes; family Alcedinidae; genus Actenoides; species Actenoides lindsayi. The sequence continues at coordinate 9,265 of WTSP01010765.1, read as the reverse complement.
GGGGCATTTTTCTTTCAAAGCTTTAGTTTATCAGTGTGGAGAACGCTGTTGAAAGTGGACGTTATCCACAGCACTTCCCATTTCAACAAAAAGCCAAAGTTCGTTTTTTTGGAGAGAGAGGGGGGAAGAAAGGAAACTCTGAGCGTTCGGTGTGAAGGCTGTTGAGCAGCTCGGCTCTGCTCATGGCTGGCCCCCAGCATACCCTTTTCCTGCCTCGGTATAATGGGAGCTCAGAGGCCAGCACGGAGACGCAGAACCAGCACGCTGGGAAATCAGCGGGATGTGTGCGAACCGGCTTGGATAAAATCCACCCCAAGCACAGCCCGTAGCATAACACGACCAAGAACAGTGAAGCTCTGAAGTCTGAGAAATAACATTTCATTTCTCCCCACCCCCCTGTTCCTTTTTCCACTCCTGCTCCTGCCGGCACACACCTGGACCACAGAAAGCCATGGTCTCACGGCTCCTCTAAACCGAGGACTCCAGCTTCGCCGTTTGCCTCGCCTGCGTTATTTTAAGCTGAGGTTTTTTCGTCCTGGTTTGGTTTTTTTTCTACATTTTTTTTTGGTTGTGGGACTGTGACTCTACCAGGCTGGATCTCCAAAACTGGCGAAGCTCGGGCCAGCACAGGGAGACACCCATGAGCGTGGACTAAGCATCTTCTCATTCCAAACTCCCCCAGTTCTGAGATTAGGCAGAAATTCAAACAAATGAAGGCAGTTGCTGGAGAGGACAGGAAGCAATTACAGACCACCCTGTAAAGGCAGGACAGCTTGTGTGGCTGCTGCTGCTGCTGCTGTTGCTGTTGCTGTTTAAACAACAACAACCCCCAGGCTGGGAAGGGCAGGAACATCTTTGAAGAACAATGCTGGAGAGGTGCACTCAAGGAGGCCACAAAGGAGGAGTCGCACAAAATGCTCCGGCACAAGGGCCCTGGGCTCTTGCTGTGTGGGTCAGGAGGGTCCCGCTGGCAGGAGGAGGACAAACAGGATGGGTTCAGGGTTGCACAGGGAGTCGGAACCCAGGACCTCCTGGTACCCAGCCAGTGAGCGGACCCACGCAGGTCAGGAGGAGGGTGGCCTGCAGGATGCCTTTTCCATCTGCAGGGCCATTTTGCGGTGGGATTTTTTCCTTTGCCATGGAGGGGGAAGCCGGGGGGAGGCATTTTCAAGCTGTTTTCTCCAGGATATCCCAGCTATGCCTGACAGCTGGTTCCCATTGGGCTCCTGACCAAAGGCAGTCTCCAGCAAGGGTGGGAGTGGGCGGGAGTGGGGGAAGGGAACCTAATAACGAGGAGGACGAAGAAGAGGAAGGATGAAAGGCGCTTAAATGTGGAGGGTGGAACTGAACCAGGAGGACACTCGGTGGGAGGGGCTGGCAAGGCTTTGAAGCTACTCTCTATGGGGAGCCTTCTTTAAACCCTACACCATATTGGTACAAGGTGGGGGAGGAGGGTCTGTCTCTCTTTTTTCCCCTCTGAAATACGGTGAGAGGTGGAGACCCCTGCTCAGGATGGCCCGTTTCTGTCCATTTCGCCTTTTAAATGCTTGTCCGTCTCCCACAGCCTCCCATCCTTCTGTTCCTTGAGGGAATGGGCTGGGACTGGAAGGTTTCCGAAGATACCTTCTTGGAAAATGGAAGAACACGGGACATGGGGTAGAGGTGATAAGGGGTGGTGTCACACACAACCTCGTGCCAGGAAGCGTTCAGGTGGAGGATGTGCAAAAAGGAACTGGTTGTGTCCCGAAACCCAGCGTCAGGGGGTGGGTTTTGCTCCTCTCCATCAGGAATCTCAGCAGGCAGGTCAAGGGGAGGACGGCCGGGGCTGCCTGACTTCCCCTCGCTGCTGGCCGGGAAGGAAACCTGCTGGGCCTGGTGCTGCAGCTCCCTCGGGCCCTGCTCCAGAGGGGATGGAGGTGTCAGCTGCCACACAAGGCAGCTCCGGCCGTCCCTGTCCTCCCTCACCCAGGTCCCCTCTCCTCCGAGGCAGTCAGGGGCTGGGAGCAGAGAGGCTGCTGCAGCGCCCGGGGGGTTGTGTTTAGATGCTAGAGAAGCTGTAACCCGGGTATCTCGGCGAGGGGCTGTTTCTCTGACAAGTGCCCGATGGTGCAGGCCTTGTGGGGCCGGGCACCAACATGGCAGCTTCTCAGGAGTCCTTGCTCAAGTGGAAGATGGTGGCGGGGAACTGGAGCCTGGCAGCAGCACCAGTTGAGCAGCGAGGCCTCCTAAGCACTCGGCTGATCCGGGAAGAGATCAGACAGAGGGGTCTTTTTAGCCTCAGGCCCCCGTGTTGCTCGCAGGGAACCAGGGAGAGGGTTTGCTGATAAAAGCCAGGCCAGACCCAGTCTGGGGGCCTTCCTGGCCACATGCAAACACTTGCACCCCAACACTGTTCCAGCTGAGGTTGGCCGGGGCTCTGAGCAACCTGCACTAGTTGCAGATGGCCCTGATCCCTGCAGGGTTGGACCAGATGAGCTGGAAAGGTCCCTTCCCCCCCAAACCAGTCCATGATTCTATGATTCTGTGACATCTCCGTCTCTTTCTCCTTCCCCAGTCAAACCCAAACAAAGCTCTCTCTGGAAAGTCGGACTACAGCAGTTTATTAAATTGCATCTAACTAAATTCAGAGCATCAAGAAATAGAAAGGCAGCCAAAAAATAAAGGTAGAGAAGCCGCAGAAGAACATGTCCAGCAGACATCTGCTTTTGGAGTGCTGCGTGTGCTCCTTCATCGGCTGCATAGCCGTACAGATTGGCTGAGAGGTTATTCCCCTTGGAGCTGAATTACCTTGCCCTAATCTAATAATAAATACACTCCAAAGCAATGGAAAAAAAGACTAACAAGCCTTACTCTTCCCCCTGGAAGGAGCCAGCCTACCCAGGCTGACTGAACCTGTCAGCACTGTAAAGGGTCCAGAGCTGTGCCCAGAGCTGGAGCTGGAGAAGGGCATCCTCAGTCCTTGGCCCTCCTCAGTGTATGGGCTGTAAATCCCTAGAGGAAAAAATACTCTGTCGGAGCATTGTTCCTCCCAAGGTTGTCAGGAAGTCGGTGGGGGCAAAGGCATGAGGTGACACAGAAAACACAATGGAAGGAGAAAGTTAAAAATAACGCTTTTTTTTTGTTGTTTTGTTTTTGGTGTATGGCAATTTCTGTTTCTGCTGGAGAAGTAGCTGAAGGGTCACTGTGGTAATTTGTGCATTGAATCCATCTCAGCTTTGCTCGGAGTTTGCGTGCCGGGTGTCCCTGGGCCTCTGCAGGGAGTGTGGTGCTGGACTCACCCCTCTTTCCTGTGCTGCTCCTCACAGGGAGAGGCATCCTGCTCCAGGCTCTTTCAGCCTCCAGCCAGGGGAGGTTTATGTTATACACAAGGGACAATTTCTTCCCCTCCAGGACTGTCCCAGGCTGCCCAGGGCAAGGGTGGAGTCACCATGATACCTGGAGGGGTTTCCAAGCCCCCATGGAGCTGTGGTGCTGAGGGCCATGGGTCAGTGGTGCCCTGGCAGTGCTGGGGGAATGGTTGGACTCCATGAGCTGCACGGTCTCTCCCAGCCCAAATGATTCTGGGATTCTATGTTTGCTCTGGTCTCACCAGGAGGAGTGAGGCACCGATGATTCTGAGTGATGCCTTCCCCTTCTCCATTGCTCAGCAGCGAGAGGTGGATGCGCACCGTGTTCCCTTCTCCTTGCCATCCTCCCAGCCTATTGCTTCGTGTGAATCCCCAGGACCATAGCTTAAAATAAGTTAAAATCAAGTAAACACATGCATTTTGGAAAGCAAACATCCCTAGGGTGGGCCCAGTGGAGAATCAGGACTGTTGGCATCTGAAAGCACTTCGGGGGAGCCGGGGTGAGGGTGTGTGAGGCAGAGCAGCGGTGATGGGAAGTTTGAGAGGGTCCCACTGCCAGCTGAGGCATCTCCTCGCTCTCCCCCCTTCCCGTCTTCCCTTTTTTTGTTTGGTTTCGTGTTAAGATCTGCAGGTGTCTGGTACACTGCGACGAATCGGGAAATGGGAAGCGATATTAAGTTAATTAAAGCTGCCCTCCGTGTGTTAATCTTCTTGTCAAGTTTTAATTAAGTGCTGATAAAGGCTCAGCATGGGGGGGGGGGGATGTTCACAGTTTTCCCTCCTGTGATCTAGGCACAGAGATGCTTGTTGGGATAACGCTGGGGTTACAGCAGGACCCCTCATGCCGCCCGGTGCTGGTGTTAGGGTCAGGGCAGCCAGCGTGTCCGGCTAAAATGCACTGGGAGAGGAGCTGCAGGGTGCCTGTGCCCATGCAGGGCTGTTGCCATCAGAGATCAGCCCCCGGAGCACATGCTCTGTCCTGCAGCTCTGCCTTGGTTCAGCCTCCCTGGTTCCAGCTGCCATAGGGAGCTAGCTGGGTGTTGGAGCTGAGCTGGTGCATCCCACGGGGCAAAGCCTCTTTCCTCAGCCCCACCAGTGCTGTCCAAAACCTGCTCTTGGGGGGGTTTTGTTGAGACCAACCAAAAGTAGGTACCTGGGCTGGCTGGTAGGAGCTCTGGGAAGGTGCTGGGGTTCCTGGGTCTGGGAGGAAGGCTGTTTCCTCTCAGAGGCAGTGTTCCCAGAGAATTCTTTCCCTCCTTGGGAAACAGTGGAAAATGGTCTAAATGAGTTTGTTTGGCTGCAACAGTGAGACGAGATGAGATGAGGTGAGATGAGACGAGATGAGATAGAGGTGAGGTGAGGTGAGGTGAGATGAGACAGGAAGGGAAGGTTGTGCTGGAGCAGCAGGTCCCGGCCCCACCGTACCTGTGCCCGACTGTGGTTAGCGAAGGGATGAGGAATCTGCGGGTTCAGGGAGAAAGTTCACATCCCACGCTGCAGCAATAATTTCTCTTCTTTTAGAAAAACTGTTTGCCGGGATAATATCTCCCTGAAGTGGACAAGACAATGCCTCATTAGGGTCACCCTCTCTTTGCTCTCCTTGTTATTTAACGAGGGCAGGTTGGAAGGCAGCAGTCCCGCCAGCACAGATGGCTCTTGTGCCTCTTTTTTTCCATGCCAGACAATATCATTTTGCAGCAATTATCTCAATCACTGGCCATCGATTGAGCTGGAAGATGTTTTACCAAAGAGTTCCTCGCCATAAATTTCTGTAGATATTTCCACTGTGGAGTTGACATTTCCCTCTGAATTGACAATTAAACTATCTTTGCTCACTTATGGCCATTATATTTAACCTCTGTTGATTCCACTTTTGACTGTTTTATAGGCAGCGCGTTTCCCACTCCGTGTTATGTGTCTCACCTCAGCTCTTCGTTGTGTTTTTAAGGTCCCCAGCCAAAATTAAGACATTTTCCACCTTGTAATGCCTTTAAACCATTACAGATACTCTTTGAAATATCTCAGGGCCAGATCCAGTGCTCAGGTGGAATTAAAAGTCTCTCGTTTAGAGCCTGAGCCATTAACTTGACCGACCAAAGTATTTCTCCTGCCTTAGGTTTTTCAGCTCGACACAGGTACAGCACCTGCATTTACAATCAGAAGGTTATTAAGTGATAAAATTAATTGTGACTGTTCTCAACACAGGGCAGCCCCACTCCGGGTTCCTGCGCTCGCTCCCCAGCCCCGGGATTAAGCAATGGGGGAGTTTCAGGAAGCATCTTTCCATTGAGCTTCAGCTCCCAGCTTAAAGGCTGCGATTTTACCAGTTCCCAGCAGTACTTGTCAATCTCTCACAGTCCGTTGTGGAGCTGAATGACTTTAGGAAGGTTCCCATCTCTCCATCCTCTTCAGTGTGATTGGGAGAGCGCTCGGCTCCGGCTGCCTGGCTTATTTCTGAGAGGTGGTTTCTTCGCCCCAGTCACCAAGATGAATTTTGTACAGGCATTTTCATAGGCTAGGGGGGAAAAAAAAAAGAAAAAAAAAAAGGAAAAAAACCCCACCTGGAATCAATTGTCAGCACAATGGAAGTTGGCATTGCTAACGCTGGGGAGCAAGGGGTGGACAATAGTTTATTTACCAGAAATACTGCTTTGGGGACAATCAAAGCTATTGGTGAATTAGTGCCAAATTGGATGAATAGAGTAGACTGGAAAAAAAAATTAAAGGGGGGGAGGGGGAGAAAAAGAAAAAGCACAACAAAACTGGAAAAGTCAAAACCTTTAGTCATACTGTTTTCTGAAAGGAATTTGTTTTTGTTTTGAACGGACACTGAGAAATGGGAGTTTGAGCTGAGATTTAAAAAGACAGCCAGCGAAGAGGCTCTGCTCTGGGCTGGAGGTCGCCATTGGGCTGACTGGAACCAGCCCTTCACCTTTTTTTCCCTCTTCGTCACAAAACCCCAGGGTAGGGCCCGTCCCCAGCTCCCTGGGGTGATGCCAAGCCCCCTGCCACTGCCCTGAGCTCACCCCTGCCCCCCTCCACCACCCTGCTCTCCGTCCTGCCTTATCTCCTGCCTCTAGCCCCTGCCCACCGTGTTTATTCACGCTGTAAACGTCTTGGTGACGGGGTCTGCCTCTCGTTGCATTTGTTTGGAAGCCCTGTCCCCACTCATGGCTTATCTCGAAGTGCAGCGATAACAGCGACCGACAACCCTCTTTGCTTATATCACCGTCTCTTTTAAATGTTTTCATAATCTAAACCAGTGCTTCTATCTCCTCTTCCTTCCTCTGTGGAAAAGCAGCCAGCCCCTGGAATGCTGCTAATGGGCCCTGCTCACGCCGAGGGGTTACTGCCTGCACCGGCCACTCCTTCTCTGCAGCCCCCGTGGAAATGAGGGAAGGGCCTGACCGCTGCCGCGAGGCTGGGAGAGTCCCACACAAATCCCGTGGCCGTGGAAGAGAGAATTGCTCCAGCTTTAGTTTGATAGGGCTTCGGACGTCAGGAGCATCCGGGGAGGAGGCACCAGGCTCTGCCCCAGCATCTCCACTGTCCTGGCGCGGGGGCTGCCCCGTGTCCACCTCGGCAGGATGAGAGGCTCCAGCCTTGGAAAGCAGGGTGAGGTACACTTGGGAAGCAGGCTCTGCTCCCAGCTTGCAAGGAGGAGGATGGAGCATCCCTGCAAGTGTGGTGAGGAGCAGCTGAGGGACCTGGGCTTCTTCAGCCTGGAGCAAAGGAGGCTGAGGGGAGACCTTCTGGCTCTGACAGCTCCTGACAGGAGGTTGGAGCCCGGAGGATCAGGCTCTGCTCCCAAGGAACAAATGACAGGACAAGAGGAACCAGCCTCAAGTTGTGCCAGGAGAGGTTTAGGTTGGAGCTCAGAAACAATTTCTTCCCCTTGAGGGTTGTCCAGGGCTGTCCCAGGATGCCCAGGGCAGTGGTGGAGTCCCCGTGATCCCTGGAGGGCTTTCCAAGCTGTGGAGCTGTGGTGCTGAGGGATGTGGTTTAGTGGTGACTGGAATGATTTGATGACTCTGTGCAGCTCCACCCCACTCCCCTGCCTCCATCCCTTTCTAACATCCACACCAACAACATCCTTGTGCTGCTTCCCACGGGCTGGGCTCTCCCTGCTCATGCTGGCGGTGGGGACATCCCTGCAGCTCCATGGCCACACGTGTGCCCTGGCTTTGGGTGCCTGTGCCAGGCTGGATGACTCCAGTAGGGGGTTACCTGCCTGTGTGGTGGGTACCACTGCATGCCTGGGGGGTATCTGCCCCCTGCTTGGATCCCCCTTTCCTAGGGAAGGAGCATCCCTCCCTGGCTGTGCCCGGTGGGTCTGGGTGGGCTCGGAGCATGCGTGTGCCACTCGCTGCCGGTCGCCCTGAGCTCCAGAAGGGAAGCCAGCGCTGCCAGGGACTGAAGGTCAGCAGAAGGACATCTCAATTATTCTGTGTCATCTGCGAGGAGCTCGGCTCTTGTCAGAGTCCCAGTGGAGAGCAATGAAACAGTAACTCGGCTGGAGGAAAAAAGAAAGTGGGAAAAAAAAAGGAAAGGAAAGAGGAAAAAAAAAAAAGAAAAGGCCCATGCAGTCGGCACAGAAGCTAAGGTCACGGGGATTGACAGCTGCTCGGAGATATCTCTATTTCGTGTGCTGAAAATAACACCTCTCTGGGCTACAGATCTGCGTTTTCAATTAAATATTGGGCAGTGAAGAGGAGGGGAAGAAAAAAAATCTCAGCGATAATTTCAGAGGAGGGGAAGGAAATGGAAAGCAGGCTTGAGAAGGGAGCCTGCCTCGCTGCTTCCATCAGCCTCAGCTCCTCGGGACTGTCCTGCGTCTTGGTGCTCCCCTCCTCCCGTACCCTCACCTCTCCTGTAGAAGCCCTGGCAAACTGGAGGCAGCAGCTGGAGAAATAACTGGGTGGGGAAGAGCGGGGGAAGCCCACCTCTCAGGTTTGGGAGCCCGTTCTGTGCTCACGGTGCCCAGGGCTGGGATGCTGGCATCCCCCCCGCCCTCGGCGCTTCCCATGGGCTTCTGATCATGCCGCACCAATGGGCTGTCCTCGTTAAGCACTGTTAATGGGCAGCCAAGGATTCCTCCCTCTGCAGAGGGGATTTTGTGGCTCGGGGTTCATGGCTGTTGGGGTTTTGGGACAGGATGGTGGCTGCTGGCCTGGGGATGCCATTCCCAGCACTTCCCGCTGCGATTCACCAACAGACGGTGTTTCCTTGCTGCTGGTCCTCACACCACGCTCTCCTTCACCCGGGTCAGAGGTTGCACCTGCAAAAAGGTGCCAGGCTTTGTTGTGCTGCTCCATTAGCAGATCCTGCCACTTGTTTCCAGATCGGGTCACAACGTTCCCTCTGGACTAGGGGCAGTTTTCTTGCCTCCCTCCCTGAACAACCTTCTTCCCTGCCTAGGGGAGTCAAAACTGTTTCTTCCACACAGTTCTTCAGGGCAAGAGGGATGATGAGAAGGTGTTTGCAGAGGGAAAAGCCCTTGAAAACTCCATGGACTGGAGCACCCCTGGAGCACTGAGTGGGCTGACCAGTCTGGGAGCCCTCGTCCAGCAGATACCTGGGGACTTTCCCGCAGGTAACTGTGCTGGTACCAACAACATCCCCTGTCAAGGAGTCTGGGGCTTGGGGGTTTCAGCGGAGACACCAGCTAAAACAACAGCAGCAGACTCCCTAATTATCGCCATTGTTCCCAGGCACGAGCGGCATCGACATCGTCATTACAACTCGCTAATGTGCAATGCTCTCGTGTGATCGCAGAACGTGCTGCTGCTGCTGCTGCTGTTGATAGAAAATTAATTAATTAATGGCTTCAGCCCATTAACTGTGTTCAGCCAGGGATCGGGCGGCTGCCAGCAGGCTGGGGAAAGCTGCAGGGGCTGTGCTGCAGAGCTGGGCAGGGG